>OY282641.1:27007752-27240252 GCA_958299015.1 Tetanocera ferruginea | reverse complement strand
ATTCAATTTCAATTCAATTTCAATTCAATTTCAATTCAATTTCAATTCAATTTCAATTCAATTTCAATTCAATTTCAATTCAATTTCAATTCAATTTCAATTCAATTTCAATTCAATTTCAATTCAATTTCAATTCAATTTCAATTCAATTTCAATTCAATTTCAATTCAATTTCAATTCAATTTCAATTCAATTTCAATTCAATTTCAATTCAATTTCAATTCAATTTCAGTTCAATTTCAATTCAATTTCAATTCAATTTCAATTCAATTTCAATTCAATTTCAATTCAATTTCAATTCAATTTCAATTCAATTTCAATTCAATTTCAATTCAATTTCAATTCAATTTCAATTCAATTTCAATTCAATTTCAATTCAATTTCAATTCAATTTCAATTCAATTTCAATTCAATTTCAATTCAATTTCAATTCAATTTCAATTCAATTTCAATTCAATTTCAATTCAATTTCAATTCAATTTCAATTCAATTTCAATTCAATTTCAATTCAATTTCAATTCAATTTCAATTCAATTTCAATTCAATTTCAATTCAATTTCAATTCAATTTCAATTCAATTATAATTCAATTTCAATTCAATTTCAATTCAATTTCAATTCAATTTCAATTCAATTTCAATTCAATTTCAATTCAATTTCAATTCAATTTCAATTCAATTTCAATTCAATTTCAATTCAATTTCAATTCAATTTCAATTAAATTTCAATTCAATTTCAATTCAATTTCAATTCAATTTCAATTCAATTTCAATTCAATTTCAATTCAATTTCAATTCAATTTCAATTCAATTTCAATTCAATTTCAATTCAATTTCAATTCAATTTCAATTCAATTTCAATTCAATTTCAATTCAATTTCAATTCAATTTCAATTCAATTTCAATTCAATTTCAATTCAATTTCAATTCAATTTCAATTCAATTTCAATTCAATTTCAATTCAATTTCAATTCAATTTCAATTCAATTTCAATTCAATTTCAATTCAATTTCAATTCAATTATAATTCAATTTCAATTCAATTTCAATTCAATTTCAATTCAATTTCAATTCAATTTCAATTCAATTTCAATTCAATTTCAATTCAATTTCAATTCAATTTCAATTCAATTTCAATTAAATTTCAATTAAATTTCAATTCAATTTCAATTCAATTTCAATTCAATTTCAATTCAATTTCAATTCAATTTCAATTCAATTTCAATTCAATTTCAATTCAATTTCAATTCAATTTCAATTCAATTTCAATTCAATTTCAATTCAATTTCAATTCAATTTCAATTCAATTTCAATTCAATTTCAATTCAATTTCAATTCAATTTCAATTCAATTTCAATTCAATTTCAATTCAATTTCAATTCAATTTCAATTCAATTTGAATTCAATTTCAATTCAATTTCAATTCAATTTCAATTCAATTTCAATTCAATTTCAATTCAATTTCAATTCAAATTCAATTCAATTTCAATTCAATTTCAATTCAATTTCAATTCAATTTCAATTCAATTTCAATTCCATTTCAATTCAATTTCAATTCAATTTCAATTCAATTTCAATTCAATTCCAGTTCAATTTCAATTCAATTTCAATTCAATTTCAATTCAATTTCATTTCATTTCATTTCATTTCATTTCATTTCATTTCATTTCATTACAATTTGAATTTGAATTTGAATTTGTATTTGAATTTGAATTTGAATTTGAATTTGAATTTGAATTTGAATTTGAATTTGAATTTGAATTTGAATTTGAATTTGAATTTGAATTTGAATTTGAATTTGAATTTGAATTTGAATTTGAATTTGAATTTGAATTTGAATTTGAATTTGAATTTGAATTTGAATTTGAATTTGAATTTGAATTTGAATTTGAATTTGAATTTGAATTTGAATTTGAATTTGAATTTGAATTTAATTTGAATTTGAATTTGAATTTGAATTTGAATTTGAATTTGAATTTGAATTTGAATTTGAATTTGAATTTGAATTTGAATTTGAATTTGAATTTGAATTTAATTTGAATTTGAATTTGAATTTGAATTTGAATTTAATTTGAATTTGAATTTGGATTTGGATTTGGATTTGGATTTGGATTTGGATTTGGATTTGGATTTGGATGTGGATTTGAATATTAATGTGTATTTGGATTTTGATTTTGATCATTTTTATAAAATTTAAAAACTTTTTGCAGTAAAAGTTTTTATGAAAAATTAAATTTTTGCAGCAAGAGTTTCTGTGTCTTGAATTCATTCTTACTTGTTTGGCCCACATGTTTCAATAGCATGCATGCACAAAATCTTGCACAATTTTACACAATTTTGCACAATTTACGTATTTATTTACATAGCAGCAGCAGCTTTAATTGCTGCCAGCTCAGCTACTACACAGCAAACAAGTGCCAATTACCACTGAACTCTTTTAAAGTGCGCCTAAATGCATACTGTATGCATACTTAATCGTTGTAAGTAAAAGTTAGTGAGTTGGTGTGTTTATTTGTGTGTGTTTGTGCCTCGTAAATCAAAAGAAAAAAAGTTTTTCTCTGTATTTTTATTCATATAACTTTAGCTCGCGAGTTTTTTGTTTTTTACACACTGAATGCAACTGACAGCAGAATTAAAAAGGAAGTCAACGAAATAAATAAAACTCTAGAATAAACAAGTGAAAGACAGACAGACAGCTAGCAGAATACACACACACACGCACGAAGTAGAGATATAAAAACAAATACATTCAAAGACAGCTTGCGCCAAAAGGTATGCTAAAGAATTAACGTTGTTTAATTTGTGCTGCTCTGCTCTGCTATCGCACAAGTTAACGTGGCACACATTTAAGGCTGAGTTTTTTATTTTGGATTTTTATTTTTGTTTATTTGTTTTTTTATTTGCAGTAAATTGCTTTCATTTATTTAGAGACAAATATTTGCGGCAAAACTTGAAGAAACTTTTAAAGTTTATGCAGTAGGTAGTTAGGTTCAGTTTTTGTTTTTGTTTTATTTTACGTTCTACAATTTTTGCTTCAATAGCAGAGTAAAATCAGTACTTTGCGGTTGTTATGACATGAATGAAAAGGTATCAACCATGAATGCCAGACAGAGTACAAGTGGTTTTGCAGTTTATGACATTTTAATGCCAAAAAGCATAGCAGTTTTAATGCCATTTTGAATAGGGTTGCCACACACACACACACACACACACATACATAAATGGCTTTGATAAGTTACAAAATATGCTTAATTATAGCTTTCTAAGAAGGTCTGCATCCTAAACATTATGATTATGATAAGCACATAATTGAGTGAGTTTACTTAGCTTGTTATCCGGCTTATAAGTACGAGTAGCAGCAGTTTGGAGTGGAAACATACCTGAAAAGATAAGAGAGAAGTTAGGTTAGCCATTTTATTTATGAGTACTTGGAAGAAATTTTATCTATTTAAATTTATATTTTATCAAAATGTTTGCAAGACTTATATTGCATAGCATAATAGAGGCAAAGCAATAGTCAGTATTCAACCAAATGTTATGAAAATTTCACTTCAATGTGTTTTTCATATAATAAAATTGAATATGAGCAAATAGATATAAATATATCTGTAGGTAGGTCATTTTTTAAAGCAACATATCTTGCATTAGATAATAAAGAATTTAAGATCATTTTACCGAGAAGCTTGCGGAAAAGCACAAGTTTGGATGAGGATTTGTAGTTGGCAAGAAAATACGGCATCATGTCTTGCGATTCACTTCTGTGAACGAAGGACTTGCCATAATCCTCTTCAATTTTAAATTTTTTAACAGGCAGCCTTATATCTGCGCACGCTTCAACAGAATTAAAAAATGACGAGATCAAAGAGCGCCTTGAAGATGCATACGAGCGCTGCCCTCGTCATGACATAAAAGTCGGTCTTGGTGACTTCAACGCCAAGGTGGTTAAAGTTTGATGGCTCGTTTCTTCAAACCAGAAGTAACTTTGGCATGTCTAAAATATGTTTTGCATTTATTATTAAAAGCATCGAGATTTAAAAATGGGCTTATAAAAACACTTGACCTCTTCACCGAGGATACAAAATAAGTACCAAGAGTTAGAATCTTTCAGATAATGATGTTTTCTGCTGCAGCTTAAATAGGAAACGTTGGATGAAACTTGTGAAATTTTTTTTCTAGGAGTTTGAAGCAACTTCCAAGCGGAAGTGTGTTTTTTAGAAAAAAAAAAAATTGACATTAAAAATTCATAAAAAATCGACAAAAATTATAAAAAAAGCTCGTGTCATACGATAGCGAATTAAGATTAAAAAAAAAAACCAAAAAAAAATTTCGTCAAAAAATGAACCCGCTAGTGCCGCAACCAGCACGAAAAACATGGTTTCGAGATAAACGCGTTCAAATTTTGTGAACAAAGAAAAAAAAGGCGAAAATTAAAAATGCGCTCTCACTAATCCGGCTATAACTTTTGAACCCATAGGAATTTTTTCAATTTTTTTTCTTAGAATCTTAAGAATATTTACTAAAATACAAAATTATAAAAATTTAAAAAAACGGCCAATGTCATGTCCCCCCTTAAGGCATGTCTACCTGGCATATTCGAGGTCTGATGACACGAGTTGGAAGCTTCATTAAATGAACTTAGTTGGACGACCACGTAAGTGGAGTGGTGAGAGTACTTGACTGGCCATCTAGAGATCCCGTGTTCGAATACCGGCCAACTCATGGTACTGCGCTCTCACGTTTTTTAATTTTTCTTTTCTTATTTGTAAACAAAATAAACTTTTCTCTTTGGCAATAATAATAATAAAAATAAAAATAAATTTTACTAAAACATAAATTTATTTAAATTTTTTAACTTTTTGCTTACTTCACGTTAAAATTCTTTGATTTGAAAGTTTTTTAAATTAATTTTTTTATTCATAATTTTTTTGTTTTCTCTTTCGCAAAAAATAATAAAATTAATTTTTACTAAAACATAAATTTATTTCTATTAATTTTTTGCATACTGAACGCAAATTTTACTGAACGTTAAAATTTTTTTGAATTGAAAGTATTCTTTTAAATTTATTTTTTTATTTAACATTTTTATGTTATTTTTAATTTCTTCTTTATAACTTTGAATAACTTTAATTACTCTTTTATTACTTTTTTATTAACGTAAAATTTTTGGATTTCTTTTTTATTACTTTTTATACTTTTTATTATTTTTTTAAAAGTTTTAAAAACTTTGTTATTTTTTCTAATTATTTATAAATTTATATTTTTTATATATTAAGTATTTTTTTTTTAATTTAGTTATTTTTAACTATCTTTTCAGCTTTTTTAGCATTTTTATGATTACATTTTTTTCGTTGGTTTTTGATTGTTGAAGATTTTCTTTTGGGTTTATTAACAGTATTTTAGTTGTTTTTTTTTTGGCTCAAAGTTTTTTTATTTTTTAATATTTTTTTAATTTAGGGATAAGTTAAGGCGAAAAAATATATACAAAAAAATTTTTTTCTATATATATTTTTTAATATATTAAAAACTATTTTTTTTAATATATTTTTCATTTTTTTAATTTTTTAAAGGTTTAATGTTTTAATCTGTTTATTATTTTAATTTAATTATTTATTTATTGATGATTCATATATTTTGCTTTTATATTTTTTAATGTTTTGTTTAACCTGTTTCGGTTATTTTTTTAATTTTTGTTGAATGTTTTTAAAATTCTTTGATTTGAACATTTTTTTACATTTATTTTTTTTTATTTTTATTTTTTTTGTTTTCTCTTTCGCAAAAAATAATAGAAATGAATTTTAAATAAGACATTAATTTATTTAAATTAGTTTTTTGCGTATTGAACGCTAAAATTCTTTGTTTTGAAAGTTTTTTAAATTTTTTTTTTTTTTTATTTATATTTTTTTTTTTTTTTTGTTATTTTTTATTACTTTTGATATTTTTATTATTTTTTAATAGTTTAAAAATTGGTTTTTATTTTTCCTTACTTTTTATAAATTTATATTTCTTATATTTTACACATATTTCTTCTTATAGTAATTCTTTTTAATTATCTTCCTAAATTTTTAGTTTTTTTATGATTTCATTTTTTCAAGGAATTATTTCTTGAGGTTTTTTGACCGTATCTTTTATATTCTTTTTTACTTTCATTTTTTTGACGTAGAATTACGTCTTACAGCGCGGTTTGTATGGAGTCGTTTTAACAGATTTTTTCAAGGTCATTAGGCAACGTTTTTGGCGAATACTTTAGGGTATACCTACAGCCTTTAATACTCTTCGTTCAATGATAATATATTACTAAAATATCAGATATATCCTGCGCTGAATGAATATCTTATTTTTGATTTTGTTACTATTATATTAAAGTCACAAAATAGTAAAATATAAGAAGAAAAATGCATGTTTTTATATAAGAAAATCAATCATCAGCTGCTTATGAGCCTGCTGCTTTCTTGTTTTTCTTTCGTTGTTTATGCTTGTATGCTTTGGTTTTGCACGAACTGATTGGTTCGCTTTGGCAGCATTGTAAGCATTAGTTCGCATTGGGTTTATGTATGCACTACTGTTCTAGTATACTTAGTGCTCTATTTTGAAACCAGAGGTCATGAACCTCTTTTCAACTCAGTCAATGAACTCAATCTGTCAAATTTAACGAAATGGTTCTGTGATCCGGTTAGATTTAACTCTTATGAAAAAAACGAGTTGGATCAAATTTCTTTATGTTTTTACCCAATAGATGGCGTAAAATTTTAATTTTTGCTTATAATACAAATTAATTTGGATTCCACATCCCACTAGCACTAGCTAGTGTAGTTTGCAAACTATGCATCGAACAGAAAGTGTAGCTAGCAAACTAAATATCAGACAGAGACGAGAGGAAAGGAAATGTGCTCAGCGAGAAATATAGTAACCATACGATTTTTTAAAAATCGGGGTCTTAATTTTAATTTGAAATAAGTAGTTAAACTGACTGTAGCTCTCAAACTATATATCTGACAGAGACGAAAGTGGCACCAATGGAAAGTGCATTTGCTTCGCCTTCTTTTCAACTAAGTCAATGAACTCAACCTGTCAAACTTAACAAAATGATCGAAAAAATTTGAAATTTTGCTTGCTTCTTTTTGCTTGCTCATTTAATCATACTTATTTTTAACTTTTTCTTTGTTTGGCTTCGATAAGTAGTCCATAATTGAGTGTTATTAATTTTTTTTTTAATTTTTGGAAGATCAATAAAAATACGTGCAAAATGAACAAAACTATCGGACCAACAATATAAAGTACAAGAGGTTACAACTTAAACTGAATTCTACGTCTACACTTACGATACTATCGGAACTGTTTTTTTTTTTGTTCGTTTTTTAATGTTTTTTATTCAATTATTTATCTTTAATATTTTAAACTTAAAGACAATGTTTTCAAGCAATTATTTCTTGAGGTTTTTTGACAGTATCTTTTATATTCTTTTTTTTACTTAAATATGTTCTGTTAGTTTTTTAATGATTTGTCTTTAATATTTTTACCTTAAAATTCTTTAAAAGCTTTGAAAGCTTTTTAAATTCTTTATTTTAATATATGTTTTCGTTTTTATTTAATTTTTTGTTTTATTAAAAGTTTTCATTTTTAATCTTTTTTATATTTTGAATTATTTATTTATTTGTGTTTTCCATATTTTGCTTTTTTAATTTTTGTTTAACCTGTTTAAGTTTTTTGATATTTTTATTTTTATCGTTTTTACTTATTTTTTTTTTTTTTGTGTAGAATTCTTTTTTTGTTTGCTGGGTGCCAGTTTTTTTTTGCCAGTACGTTTTATATTATTTTTTATTTTAATGTGATCAGTATTTTTTTAATTGTTTCTTAATTTTTTTTTAATTTTTCGATAATTTTTATTTTCTTTTTTTATTTTTTATAAGTTTTATTTTTTTAATCGTATATTTTTTCATATTTTTGTATTTATTTTCATTTCTTAGTCATTTTTTTCTAAATTTGTTTATTTTGTGTTTTTTATTGTTTTTCGATTGTTGAAGGTTTTATTTTTTATTTTTTTTTTTATTATCCTGTTTTTATTTTTTCGTTTTTTTAATTAATTCAGTAAATTTTTTTTTTGAATTAATTCGACCAACTTTTTATGCGTGAGAATTTTTTGCGTTTTTAGCACTAAAATTCCTTGAATTTTTGATTTATTTTTTGTTAATTTTTTTCAATTTTTGAATTTTTAAAGTTTTAACTTTTTTTTTTATTGTTTTATTTATAAATTTTTATATTTTTTTTTAAATTTAAATTAATTTTTTATTATTTTTTTTTTTAAAAGGATTAAAAAGTTTTTTCAACCTATTTATAATTTTATATTTTTTAAATATTTTTTTTTATTTTTTAAATTTTTTGTTTTTTTTATTTTTTAATTTTTTGCTTTATTTTTTTTTTTATATATTTTGTAATCTTTTTTTTGCATTCTTTTTAATTGTTGTTTGTTAAGTTTTTTAGGGTTTTTTAATATTTTTTTTCTTTGTTTGTTTGTTATTTTAATGTGTTATGTAACTTTTTTTAAATTTAATGATTTCTTTTTATATATTTTATTCAATCATTTTTTCTTTCAAATATATTTGCATATTTGACCGTAAAATACTTTGATTTAAAATTTTTTAGAATTTTTTTTTGTTTCTTTTTTCCTATTTGTTTTTTTTTTAAGTTATTTCTTTTCAAAAAATTTTTATCTCTTTATTTTTTTTTAAATACTCTTTATTTTTATTTTGTTCTTTCATTAAGAATTTTTTTAATTTTAGATTTTTTAAAAACTTGTTTTCAATTTTTTTATAAGACGTTTTTTACTTTTTTTTCGTTTTATGTTTAAATTTTTTATCGTTTTACTTGTTTTTTGCTTGTTTTAAAAACAAAGAACCCGAAATACCAAATTTTTCTTATTTTTTGGCATTAAGATTACATGATCAACTCGATCAAATCGAGTTGCAAAGGCAAATGCTTTGTCTAAATCGGTATATCTGCATTTATCTGATGTCCTTTTTTTATATAATTGGGACCATCTGGGACCAGGATTGTGAGGTTTGGATGGAACCATGGATCCTTTACGGAATTCATTTTTCTGTTCATTTAAATGATAACATATTATTTTTTTAAAAAGCTTGGGAATAGTTCATAGTAAGGCAATTCCTCTGTAGTTTTCGATATAGCGTTTGTAAACAAACGCATTCATATTTCAAACAATGAATTGTTTGAATCTATTTTTTTATGATTTATATTGAAATATTGGAATAGAAGCGAAGAAATTCATTGCCTTGATGGTCGAGTGTGTCGAGTTTTAAATCATTTTACGGGGGTTCGAGCCCGTATAAAACAAAAATGTTTTGTTTTGTAATATTTTTTTAAGCAAATTTAAATGACAATTTAAAAAAAAACACAAAAAACAATTTCTTGGTGCATAGCTGAGTATGCAAAGCCACACACTTAACACGCATGCCACGGTCACCACACACTGATGCACACGCTTCACAATATCTGTGATCGATCCACTTTCTTCAAATTTTTTCATTTGAATCATCATCAATCAAAGTGCTGGTGATTTCAGTTCAAAGATTTTGTTTTTTTAATTATTCGTTAATATTAGAAAATCCTGACAAGCTTTCGGCTATAAATTTTAATCACATTAAGTGCTACAAGCTTAAAGCTTTAGATCCTATTAAGACAAGCCACAAGCTAAGTTGAACATATTTTAAGCTGCAAATGCTTGCAGCTAGTTTATCATTTAAAATACCGCCAAAATAAGAGACAAGAATTTAGCACACATAAAAAGGACAAGCAGCGGAAGGAAAGACAAACGAACGGGCAGACAAGCAGATATAATAATGTTTAATAAATCATTGGCTCACTTAATCGCTACTCTCTCTAGTGTAGCATGTATTAATGGACTCGGCACACATGTAAGCGCACCAATAATCACAGAGGCACACTTACACACACACTTTAAGACTACATTACCGCAAAGACACAGCATAGACCACACACACATGTACAGTCATACAACAGGTTTATTTGTGCAAAATCAATGAGCTGTTAATTCGGTTTCATTTACATCTCATTTATTCACAGTTTGACTTAATTAAAGTTACGGTATCTTCAGATGATGATGATGATGCCACCTGGTCGTTCGTAACTAGTGCATCGAAAGGCAGAAACAGAATGACTTAGCAATCAATCTTGCGCAATCTCAAGGGCCGTTTTAGCTCGTCGTTTTTGCTATTATATATATTGCTGATTTTGTATGTAAGTGTGTGGTTAAATCTTAATCGATATACAGTTGTTTACAATTATAAACATATCAATTTAGCATGATTTAATTTGAAAATCAATCGCATTTTCCATTGTTTGGAAAATGCCACAAAAGCAGAAGACACGTGGTTGTCATACAAGCAAGAACTCACACATAAATAGATATATGTGAACTAAGCAACAACACAATTAACCACAAACTGAAAGTGTTACTCTTACTTAACTGATTTAAGTTATAAAACTAACTTAAGTGATTATAATTTTTATATTTGACTTATAATTAATTTTTTAGTATTAAAAACTAAACATAAAAAAATCACATATGTCAAACGACAAACGACAAACGAAAAACGACATACTACACATGACCACCGACAAACGACACACGACACAAGACACATGACAAAATGACAAAATGTCAAAATGACAAAATGACAAAATGACAAAATGACAAAATGACAAAATGACAAAATGACAAAATGACAAAATGACAAAATGACAAAATGACAAAATGACAAAATGACAAAATGACAAAATGACAAAATGACAAAATGACAAAATGACAAAATGACAAAATGACAAAATGACAAAATGACAAAATGACAAAATGACAAAATGACAAAATGACAAAATGACAAAATGACAAAATGACAAAATGACAAAATGACAAAATGACAAAATGACAAAATGACAAAATGACAAAATGACAAAATGACAAAATGACAAAATGACAAAATGACAAAATGACAAAATGACAAAATGACAAAATGACAAAATGACAAAATGACAAAATGACAAAATGACAAAATGACAAAATGACAAAATGACAAAATGACAAAATGACAAAATGACAAAATGACAAAATGACAAAATGACAAAATGACAAAATGACAAAATGACAAAATGACAAAATGACAAAATGACAAAATGACAAAATGACAAAATGACAAAATGACAAAATGACAAAATGACAAAATGACAAAATGACAAAATGACAAAATGACAAAATGACAAAATGACAAAATGACAAAATGACAAAATGACAAAATGACAAAATGACAAAATGACAAAATGACAAAATGACAAAATGACAAAATGACAAAATGACAAAATGACAAAATGACAAAATGACAAAATGACAAAATGACAAAATGACAAAATGACAAAATGACAAAATGACAAAATGACAAAATGACAAAATGACAAAATGACAAAATGACAAAATGACAAAATGACAAAATGACAAAATGACAAAATGACAAAATGACAAAATGACAAAATGACAAAATGACAAAATGACAAAATGACAAAATGACAAAATGACAAAATGACAAAATGACAAAATGACAAAATGACAAAATGACAAAATGACAAAATGACAAAATGACAAAATGACAAAATGACAAAATGACAAAATGACAAAATGACAAAATGACAAAATGACAAAATGACAAAATGACAAATGACAAATGACAAATGACAAATGACAAATGACAAATGACAAATGACAAATGACAAATGACAAATGACAAATGACAAATGACAAATGACAAATGACAAATGACAAATGACAAATGACAAATGACAAATGACAAAATGACAAAATGACAAAATGACAAAATGACAAATGATAAAAAATTAGTCAAAATATTAAAAATTAATCGAAACAGATATTTAGGTGCACTGGGATTGTCTTGCAGTCTAGTTAGCTTAATCCTTGGCCTGCATCTGTTACAAAAAAACAACAGCAACAACAACACAATCTCCTGCCAACAAACACACAATATGTAGAACTCGTTTTGTTGCACAGATATAAACAATTCAACAATTAGTTATCGACTAATGTACACACAAAAACACACCCAGACTTCCTACCACATACACACCTCACACATCTACACACACTGCCTAACAGCCACACACAGTTTGTAGATACATTTTGGATTGCGGCTGCTCACTCACAGCGTGTGAATTCATTCAAATTCAATGCTGTGAAGGACTCGAGCAGCAACAGCACAAGCAGCTGCTCAATCATTTGTCAGTCAATATGTGCGCACGGAAGTGGATTTAACTTCCGCTCATGTGGGAATTACATTTCCGTAATTATTTGTAAATTTGCCGCTTTACATAATCGAGTTGAAAGAAAAACAAACGTACTTCAAATTTAAATTAAAAGCGCATTTAAAATGTTTATCGCACTTGAAAAAAAAATTGTTGAATTTTGCTGCTTTAACCGCACTTAAATCGAACTCTGAATAATCTTTAAAGCAATACAATAAGACATGTGGGTTTTTTGCGTTTTTATTTTAACTTTTAATACTATATGTTTTTATGTTCTTTATCCTTACTTATTTTCTTCTTTATCTTTTTTCTACAGCTCTTTTCTGTAGCTTCTTCAATCTTATACAATCATTCAGGACACACTCAAACTAACATTAATTTCCGAGCTCATTCCAATCAACTGAAAGCAGCAGCTATAAAGAATGCAGCGGTTAAGATACCGCTACGTTTCCATTTTATAGACAGCTGTAACTGGTTGGAAAGGAGTGGGTGACTTCAGTCTTACAACTAGTGGTAAATTTCATTGTTTGTTTTTGTTGTTGTTGTCTGCCGAGTTGGCAAACTTGCATTATTTCAAGCATGTTATCTCAATTAATTTATCTCAATTTTCACGCGCGGCTTTTACGGTTTTGCAACGGTGCTCAAAGAAGACGTGCAGACGTTTTTCTTAAGTGTAGCTACAGTTGAACTCAGATTCGTTTATAGAAGAGTGTGGGGCAGTGGTTTAAGCCAAGAGTAACTTTAAGATTTTATTTTTGTCTTAAGTTATTTCATTGTCATTCATCTCCATAGCTTGATGCTGCTGTCAGGCATTCATATCCGGACATATATTTTAAGGTATTACATAGCTTCGAGTGTGTGTGCATCACATCTTTCAATCGCAAGGTGCAAGCTTTTTAATTAAACTTTAAGTCCAACATGTTGCATTATTATTTATTTTTTTTAAAGTTCATGAGTCCTTGCTATTGGAATAAAATTCGCTAGCATTTGCTATATTCACTTCCGTTTTTGTTCAATAAATTTTACTGCAACTTTCTAGGATTTTGCTGCCGCAACGTATTTTTTGTTCATTACGTCATTTGCGTAAGAGTGTGTTTTATTTTCAAAACATTTGCAGCAACTGGAAAAATGTTAAAAATATTTCTTTGTTAAGCTTTTGCGTCCTGAAGCATTTATCGTTTGCTCACTCGCACTACGAAAAAAGTTGTTATCCTTTTTGCGCGCTTCAAGTTATTCTGGCGCTGATCTATTAATATTTATTTTATTTTCATGATGCACTTGTGCAAAATTTGTTTGCCATTATTTTTGCATTGAATTGAAATTGAATTGTTTTATGTGGTAGTTAATGTTCAAGAAAATAAAATAGGTCATGAACTCAAGGCCAGAAAAATGCATACATATTTAACAAGTTCAATATGACGAGGATATTTAGCACGTAAGAAGAGCATTAAATTTTTTTTTTTTTTAAATTTTTTTTTTCTGAATATGAATATGAATATGAATATGAATATGAATATGAATATGAATATGAATATGAATATGAATATGAATATGAATATGAATATGAATATGAATATGAATATGAATATGAATATGAATATGAATATGAATATGAATATGAATATGAATATGAATATGAATATGAATATGAATATGAATATGAATATGAATATGAATATGAATATGAATATGAATATGAATATGAATATGAATATGAATATGAATATGAATATGAATATGAATATGAATATGAATATGAATATGAATATGAATATGAATATGAATATGAATATGAATATGAATATGAATATGAATATGAATATGAATATGAATATGAATATTCATATATGAATATGATTTAATTAAGATTTTTAATAAGAATGAAGACAAAAGCTTAATGGGAGGTTTTGTACTTAGAAAACATAATTCCACATTAGTTTTGTGAAACTTAACAACAATATGATAGCATTAGATGCACTGTGTAAGCTTCTTAAGTTGAAACTTGAAATATTTAAGTCATATGAAAACGTTGAATATATTTTATTTCTACTGTATTGAGCTTTATTTCGTTCAGCTAATCTCTCATTTATATATATTATTCACAGTAAGGGTTTATATATACTTCTTGAAATGGATTTGATCGCGTAAAGTAGAAGCTATAAAATGCTCATCGTATGTTTAAGCATTAAAAAAATTTTTAGTAAATATAATTCTTAATTTTTTTCTAGAAACTATTCAAACCACTCTTTAAATCTTGTCGTACATGGAATGCGTTAGCAAACAATCGCAAAGGAGTGTAATTTTCTTTTTTTTAAGGTTGTTATGCAGCATCCTGCGAACATTTTGCTTCGTTAGAAAACTGCTTAATAAGGGTCGTTAAGACGAAAGTGAAACGAAGCTGAACTGAGAAACGTAACTGATGCAATTGAATTTCTTGCATTTTATTGCAATTCGTTTGGAAAATAAATTCACTTTACTTGAATAAATGTTTTCTTATGGTTTTCTAAAATAAATAAAATAGGAAACATAAAAGAACAGGCTTTTAAAGTTTGTCTTTGGCAGTTGCTGTTTGCTTCTGGTAACTAGTTATTTTTTACTCTACTTAAGCTTATGTAGCCCAACAATTGCAATCTGCACAGCCATCTTATTTCCCTGTCGGCGCATTTTCTGCAAGTTATTTGGTCGTAGATTAACTTAAAATTGCTTAAAAGATGAAACTGAACGCCTCAGAGAAGTTGAGTGAAGGGTCAAAAAAAAATTCTGCTGCACCCAAAGGCAAATGATATTTTAACCTTATGGCTTGATGGGAAACTGGCTGTATGATAGGCTGCTTTGCTGGGTGGATGGAGGGATTCATAAAAAAATTATATAATTACAAAAATGTCGGAAACTGTGGAATTTGTTGTTGGCTACAAGCAGCTGAAAAGATATTTAGATATAGATATGGATATGGTGGATATTGGTGGAAAATTAGCGTTAATAAAATATATAGTGCTTAATCCCGTTAGTGCTTCATAGGGTATTTTTAATGTTTTCTCATAAAAATTTGATGTTTGCAAACTGGATTTTCTAATAAACTTAACTCTTACTTATGTATAATACATCACCAAAAATTTCTTTATATCATTCAATGAATATAAATTTTTATTTCAAACCTACATAAATATAAGTTTCCTTTTACACTTGAACTCAAGTAGTTTCATAGCAAAAACTTTTGCTCCTCAAGCTTTTATTTAAATAATTTATTTATCGCAATAAAAGCTCACCACTTTTATTTTTTTAGGAATTCACACGATTTTGTATATTTAACTAAAACAAAAAACCACACACACACACTTTCCACACTTTGTATAATTAAGTATGGCACAAGTTTTAATAGAGTTCTATGCGCTCTTTTCTCAAAAAGTTGTTTACCATTCCACCTGTCCACGCCTGCCTATCTTTATTTAACATAACCTCACATTGCTACGAATAGAGAGGAAAGATAGAAAGAGGGTGGGACCCAACCCGCAGCCATTACCTGTTTGTGTCCTGTTGAATACGAAATTAAGAAAGGCGAATAAAAGAAAAAAAAAATGGAAAATAGCCGGTAATGGCATAAACAAAAACCCTCACTTAATAGTATAGCAAAAGATTCGCATTTATAATGGCGCCATTTTTCCACTCTTTTTCGCACTTCACTCCCTCTTTCTACACCAACTTTACATCTTATTCGTTGTCTATTATGTGTTTCGACAATATAAGAGCGCTGTGAAACCAGAACAGAACTGTAAAGAATCCATTAGGGAAGAATAAAAAGTTTTTGGTATATTTTTCATCCATTGTTCGGTGTCCATTTTAAGCTTTCGCACAACGGCGGCCATTCTTTTCTTTGTTTTGTCGATTTTCATTGCTCTACTTTTAGATTCTAAAGAATTTTGTACGTTTTGTTGACAATGTTGACGAGATTATTCACATTTTTTTAAGTCTTCAATCATTTCAAAAATCAGAATTGTTAAAATCGATTGATGTATTTATCTATATTTTCGAAAGTTATCCGCGATATCCGATATGTATTTATTATGTTATAGTTTATTATTATTTAGATTAGAACATCCAAATGAAGTTATAGACATATTAAAGTAATAAAATTAATCAAAGTATTTCAAAGTATTAAGGAGAAGGAACTATTTCACCTTTATAGACTGCAGGATTCCTGGACACTTATAATTGTAATAAGGCCAGATAATAGTTTCCTTAAAAGACAGTATCGAACCTAACCAGTACGAGGACTTCAATAAAGTTATTAAATTTTGAAATTTTGTTCAAACTTCGACTGGACTTTAATAATGCTTGTGACCGGAAGCGTACTCTCTAAGAATAGTCATTATGAACTTAAATCTAAAGCTTAATAAAAGATATATAGAGTGAAACTCGTTGGCAATTATGCCTCATGACGTGAGTTCGAATTTCGACGAGCCATAACACGAAGTTTCGGTAAAGCTTCCAATACTAATTCTGGAGTAACCTAAAAGAAGTAGAATAAGGATGTGGCTATAAATATGTATATGAACATGAATATGGATTTGGATTTAGATAAGGATATGTATATGGATATGGATATGGATATGGATATGGATATGGATATGTATATGGATATGGATATGCATATGGATATGGATATGTATATGGATATGGATATGGATATGGATATGGATATGGATATGGATATGGATATTGATATGGATATGGATATGGATATGGATATGGATTTGGATATGGATATGGATATGGATATGGATATGGATATGTATATGGACATGGATATGGATATGGATATGGATATGGATATGGATATGGATATGGATATGGATATGGATATGGATATGGATATGGATATGGATATGGATATGGATATGGATATGGATATGGATATGGATATGGATATGGATATGGATATGGATATGGATATGGATATGGATATGGATATGGATATGGATATGTATATGGACATGGATATGGATATGGATATGGATATGGATATGGATATGGATATGGATATGGATATGGATATGGATATGGATATGGATATGGATATGGATATGGATATGGATATGGATATGGATATGGATATGGATATGGATATGGATATGGATATGGATATGGATATGGATATGGATATGGATATGGATATGGATATGGATATGGATATGGATATGGATATGGATATGGATATGGATATGGATATGGATATGGATATGGATATGGATATGGATATGGATATGGATATGGATATGGATATGGATATGGATATGGATATGGATATGGATATGGATATGGATATGGATATGGATATGGATATGGATATGGATATGGATATGGATATGGATATGGATATGGATATGGATATGGATATGGATATGGATATGGATATGGATATGGATATGGATATGGATATGATATGGATATGGATATGGATATGGATATGGATATGGATATGGATATGGATATGGATATGGATATGGATATGGATATGGATATGGATATGGATATGGATATGGATATGGATATGGATATGGATATGGATATGGATATGGATATGGATATGGATATGGATATGGATATGGATATGGATATGGATATGGATATGGATATGGATATGGATATGGATATGGATATGGATATGGATATGGATATGGATATGGATATGGATATGGATATGGATATGGATATGGATATGGATATGGATATGGATATGGATATGGATATGGATATGGATATGGATATGGATATGGATATGGATATGGATATGGATATGGATATGGATATGGATATGGATATGGATATGGATATGGATATGGATATGGATATGGATATGGATATGGATATGGATATGGATATGGATATGGTTATGGATATGGATATGGATATGGATATGGATATGGATATGGATATGGATATGGATATGGATATGGATATGGATATGGATATGGATATGGATATGGATATGGATATGGATATGGATATGGATATGGATATGGATATGGATATGGATATGGATATGGATATGGATATGGATATGGATATGGATATGGATATGGATATGGATATGGATATGGATATGGATATGGATATGGATATGGATATGGATATGGATATGGTTATGGATATGGATATGGATATGGATATGGATATGGATATGGATATGGATATGGATATGGATATGGATATGGATATGGATATGGATATGGATATGGATATGGATATGGATATGGATATGGATATGGATATGGATATGGATATGGATATGGATATGGATATGGATATGGATATGGATATGGATATGGATATGGATATGGATATGGATATGGATATGGATATGGATATGGATATGGATATGGATTGGATATGGATATGGATATGGATATGGATATGGATATGGATATGGATATGGATGGATATGGATATGGATATGGATATGGATATGGATATGGATATGGATATGGATATGGATATGGATATGGATATGGATATGGATATGGATATGGATATGGATATGGATATGGATATGGATATGGATATGGATATGGATATGGATATGGATATGGATATGGATATGGATATGGATATGGATATGGATATGGATATGGATATGGATATGGATATGGATATGGATATGGATATGGATATGGATATGGATATGGATATGGATATGGATATGGATATGGATATGGATATGGATATGGATATGGATATGGATATGGATATGGATATGGATATGGATATGGATATGGATATGGATATGGATATGGATATGGATATGGATATGGATATGGATATGGATATGGATATGGATATGGATATGGATATGGATATGGATACGGATATGGATATGGATATGGATATGGATATGGATATGGATATGGATATGGATATGGATATGGATATGGATATGGATATGGATATGGATATGTATATGGACATGGATATGGATATGAATATGGATATGGATATGGAATGGATATGGATATGGATATGGATATGGATATGGATATTGATATGGATATGGATATGGATATGGATATGGATATGTATATGGATATGGATATGGATATGGATATGGATATGGATATGGATATGGATATGGATATGGATATGGATATGGCTATGGATATGGATATGGATATGGATATGTATATGGATATTGGCATCGACATGGATATGGATATGGATATGTATATCAATATGAATATGAATATAAATAAGAATATGAGTATGGATATGGATATGGATATGGATATGGACATGGAAATGGATATGGATATGGATATGGATATGGATATGGATATCGATATGGATATGGATATGGATATGGATATGGATATGGATATGGATATGGATATGGATATGGATATGGCTATGGATATTGATATGCATATGGATATGGATATGGATATGGATATGGATATGGATATGGATATGGATATGGATATGAATATGGATATGGCTATGGATATGGATATGGATATGGATATGGATATGGATATTGATATGGATATGGATATGGATATGGATATGGATATGGATATGGATATGGATATGGATATGGATATGGATATGGATATGGATATGGATATGGATATGGATATGGATATGGATATGGATATGGATATGGATATGGATTTGGATATGGATATGGATATGGATATGTATATGGACATGGATATGGATATGGATATGGATATGGATATGGATATGGATATGGATATGGATATGGATATGGATATGGATATGGATATGGATATGGATATGGATATGGATATGGATATGGATATGGATATGGATATGGATATGGATATGGATATGGATATGGATATGGATATGGATATGGATATGGATATGGATATGGATATGGATATGGATATGGATATGGATATGGATATGGATATGGATATGGATATGGATATGGATATGGATATGGATATGGATATGGATATGGATATGGTTATGGATATGGATATGGATATGGATATGGATATGGATATGGATATGGATATGGATATGGATATGGATATGGATATGGATATGGATATGGATATGGATATGGATATGGATATGGATATGGATATGGATATGGATATGGATATGGATATGGATATGGATATGGATATGGATATGGATATGGATATGGATATGGATATGGATATGGATATGGATATGGATATGGATATGGATATGGATATGGATATGGATATGGATATGGATATGGATATGGATTTGGATATGGATATGGATATGGATATGGATATGGATATGGATATGGATATGGATATGGATATGGATATGGATATGGATATGGTTATGGTTATGGATATGGATATGGATATGGATATGGATATGGATATGGATATGGATATGGATATGGATATGGATATGGATATGGATATGGATATGGATATGGATATGGATATGGATATGGATATGGATATGGATATGGATATGGATATGGATATGGATATGGATATGGATATGGATATGGATATGGATATGGATATGGATATGGATATGGATATGGATATGGATATGGATATGGATATGGATATGGATATGGATATGGATATGGATATGGATATGGATATGGATATGGATATGGATATGGATATGGATATGGATATGGATATGGATATGGATATGGATATGGATATGGATATGGATATGGATATGGATATGGATTTGGATATGGATATGGATATGGATATGTATATGGACATGGATATGGATATGGATATGGATATGGATATGGATATGGATATGGATATGGATATGGATATGGATATGGATATGGATATGGATATGGATATGGATATGGATATGGATATGGATATGGATATGGATATGGATATGGATATGGATATGGATATGGATATGGATATGGATATGGATATGGATATGGATATGGATATGGATATGGATATGGATATGGATATGGATATGGATATGGATATGGATATGGATATGGATATGGATATGGATATGGATATGGATATGGATATGGATATGGATATGGATATGGATATGGATATGGATATGGATATGGATATGGATATGGATATGGATATGGATATGGATATGGATATGGATATGGATATGGATATGGATATGGATATGGATATGGATATGGATATGGATATGGATATGGATATGGATATGGATATGGATATGGATATGGATATGGATATGGATATGGATATGGATTTTGATATGAATATGGATATCAATATTGATATTGGTATGGATATTGATATAATGATGAGTAGGGCTCGGAATCTCATGCAAATGCATGTTTTTACTGGATATCTTAAAATGGAAATGGTTAAGTTATCTTTACGAATCATGAAATTTCCTTTAAAATGGCATTCAATCGTTAGTGCATATTTTTGCATATTTTGCAATAAATGCATGATTTTGCATATTTTCCAAAAAATGCCTATTTTTGCATATTTATTGCGCATATTTTGTATATTTTACAATAAATGCATGCGGTTTTTGCATATTTTTACTCATTTTAATTTGCAACCATATAAATTAATTACGACATCTTGTGGGGAAAAATAACTTTTAATATGTTCATCTTTAAATGTTCATCTTAGCCATCCTGTTAAGCTGTCGAAGTTTGTATTTATGCAACATTGTTACCATATATAATTGTTAGTGTCTGCTTGATTTGCTAGGAAATTCATTGAAAAGTTTCTGTTTTATTCATGCGACAAAACACATTTTAAATGCTAAAAAGTGAGTTCGATTTGCTTATTTTTAATGTCAAATCATGTGAATTAATATTAGACAATGTTTTTAGACTACAATGCCGAAAAGATCATTTCGTAGAGCGATCATTTTCCTTGTACAAAAACTTCTTAAGGCCCAATCGGGAAAGTTTTGTTTTTGAAAAAAAAATTTCTTTGTTTACGCCAATAAGGCAATAAATAAAGATTGATCTCATGAATGTACTTGACTGTGATAATTTTACTTTAACTTTTATGTTTACTTCATATTTTTGTTTTTTAAAATGAATTGTTCCTGTTTATTTTGTTTAATTATATGCAATAATTCTTTTTGTGCCTATAAAATAAATTAGAAAAAATATTTTTAGTTGCATATTTTACCTGTTTTAAGAGCATTTTTTAGAGTTTTAAGTGCATGTTATATGCGCATATTTTCCATTTTTTAGTGCATGAGATTCCGAGCCCTAATGATGAGTCTTGTTAAGATCATTTCGGAATAAAATTTGGAAGCTTTTTAAAGGTTTATCTCTTAGTTTTCGATGAGCTTAAAAAATTCGTTTGTTACCAAAAAGCTCGTTTCCAATGAGGTCGCGAAATGAATTGTGCCATATTTTTTTTGTGTAAGTCTGGATAATCCCTGATACAAAATTGTCCAACACCATTTCTGATTATTTTTAATGACATTAGCACTTGCTGGCTGTAAGTTTTTAATGCTGTTTATTAGGTCTGTTTATTTAAACCTTTTTCTATAGTTACGATCATAAATATTCAACGTCCTTTCAAGTCCATATTAAGTTAAGTACATCGTTTTCATACGCAAACATTTTCTTTTAAGTAAGCGTTACTAATTTTTGCCTTTTTCTATAAACCGTTTTATATGAGTTGAAAGTTTACAGATTTCGTCCTTTGTTTGTTTTCTTTACGTAGAACAAACAAGCACTCAGCCATTTTAACTGCTTACTGCCATTTATTCGTCCATTTATTGTTGTAAATCTGCACAAAAGTCAAACAAAAATATAAAATAAAATAAGAAAAAAATTAAATTAAAACATAAGAGCTTTCGAATACAGCCAATGAAGGAATGACGTACAAACGAACACGCAAAACGGATTAAAGCTTCGATTCAATTGTATTTCAACGACTAAGCCAACAAAAAATAATATTGAAAAAAACTCACAAATAAGCGGCTAAAAGACGTCGTCTTTTTATAGCAGTTCATTGTTGCTAACATATTTGCGCACGCTACTGTTGCTCTTGTTACTGCAACTGTTGCTGAGATTAGGCTAAAAATTGTTATTGCAAATTGCAAAACAAATCAAATTGTATTTTGAAATGGCGCACTTTTCTGAAATATTTTCAATGTCTGCCTTTAAATACGCAATAATTTATGCGAGCTTAAAAAAAACTACTAAAAACAATGTTTGAGCCAGTTCGAGCTGTAAGCCTCGATTTCATCCAATATTGCTTCCTTATTGCCATACAGCATATAAATGGCAACTATAGTTTTTTTTTTTTTTTTTGTTGTTTATTTATGCCCTACCACTGACCATTACAATGAAACCAACAGCCTAACATCCCAACTACACCCTTAGATAAGGGCAACTGCTGGTTGCACAGAGTGTCGTTGTTGTCGGAAATGGAATAAAAATTAAATCAGCTTAAAGCGTTTTTCGTCCTTGAAGTGGCAATTTAAAAGTTTAATCGACACTTTAGTCCGTTATTTTGCCATCTCGTGCTTGTTTTTGTTGTTGTCTCTTGCAGCTGGCTAGCTGGCTGGCTGACTGACTATCTGCTCTTTCTTTATCATTCTCGTTCACTTCATCTAACTAACACTTTAGAGTCTGAAGTGGTATAAATTTAAATGAATTACTTGAACATTGTTCATTAAAACGTTTTATTTAGTTTCTTATTTTGTTAGCTGGGTCATTTTGTTTTTTTTTTTCATTTTTTTATTTTTTTAGTTGTAAATCGTTTATAAATTTATAGATACCATTAACTCAGATGTAAGGCGAAGATGTTTTTTAAATAAAAATGTATCTTTCATATTACAGGAAACATTCGCTATTTTAAAACTTTTCAATTTCAATTTATTTTTTTTTTCTGCATTCTTACGGTATACAAAACGGTCGAGCAATGTTGAGAGATTGTCTTGCTTGGTTGGCCATTACCGTCTTCAGCTGTATTCAACATCACTCAAAAGAAGAAAATGCTGACCAAAACTCGTCATTTTAATTTGAGCAGGATAAACGCTAAACCTTTTTGTGTCTGAGATATCCATTCTTAACATTTTACACAATCTTTTATGAAAATAGTTTTTAATTTTTTTGTATTTTTAAATTTTAATTTTTTTTTTCATTATTTTTTCTTTTTTTTTTACTGCATAACTTTTATCGATGTTTTATTTTTTAAATTTAAGTTTTTTTTATAAATTTTTTAGATTTTTTTTTTTTTTTCATATTTTTATTAATCATTTTTTAGTTTTTAGGCAAAAATGTAGTTTTAATTTATTGCTTTATTTTTGGGTTTTTATTATTATTATATTTTTTTTTTGTAATTTTATATTTTGAATTTATTTATCTTTTAAAATTTTTTTACTTATCTTTTTTTATTTATGTTTTTATAATTGCTTTGTATATTTTATATTTTTCGTTTTTAAATATTTGATTTATGTAGATTTTTTTATAATTGCAAAACTTTTTATAACTTTATAATTGTTTAAATTTTTTAGATTGTTTTGTATTTTTTATAAAATTTTAATTTTTTTTTTAGTTTTTATAATTTTTCTTATATATTATATTTTTATATTTTGAAATTTATTATTTTTTGTATTTTAAAAATTTTTTATTTTACATTTTTATATTTTTTCATATTTTCTACTTTATTTAATTGTTTATATTTTTTTTAATTTTAAATGATTTTTAGTTATACTTTTCACAAATTTTATAAATGTTTTTATGTATTTTCAATTTTTTTATTCTTTATATATTTTGTATATTTTTTTAATGTTTATATTTTTTATTCTTTATGTTATTACAGTTTTTATAAATTTAATTTATATTTTCTATAATTTTTATTTATATTTTCATATTGTTTTTATTTTTATATTTTTTAATTTGTTTATATTTTTCACTTATTTTTTATATTGTTTATTTTTGCTTTGTATATTTTTCATAGTTTTTACTTTTTTTTATGTTTGTTAAAGTTGTTATATTACGTATCTTTTTTATTTTTATTTTATGTTTTTTATATTCTTCTATATGCTTTATATTTTTTTATTCTTTTATATTTTTATGTGTGTTAAAGTTGTTTAATTTTTATAGTTTTTAACTTATTACACTTTTTATTTATTTAACCCTTTTACATTTATTGTCAGTTTTTTATATTTTTTTACTGTTGTTGTTTATATTTTTTCAAATTTTAATTTTTTTATATTTGTTATTCACGCTTCTAAAAAATTTTAATAATATTTTTTCTCAATTTTTTTATTTATTTTTGTATTTTTATATTTTTTTATGTTTTTTTTTTATTGTTACTTTGTATATAAATTTTATTTATATTTTTATTATTTTTATTTATTTTATATTTTATTTTTCATAGTTTTTAGTTTTTTAATTTACTGATTTTTTATATTTTTATCTTCATTTATATTTTTAAAGTTGTATTTATTTTTTATATAAGCTATAGTTGATATGTTTTTTATATTTTTACTTTTTAAAAATTTTTTTTATATTTTTTTAATATTTATTTTTTTTTATTTGTATTATATCCTTTTTATATTAAACACACTTTTTTATTTTAATATTTGTTTTGTAATACTTTTTAATTTTTACATTTTAAAAAATTTTTGTTATATTTTTTTATCAATTTTTCAGATTTTTTTTTTATTTTTTATTTAAAAATTTGTTTTTTTTTATATTTTGTATATTTTGTATAACATTTGGTTGTTAATATTTTTTTATTTTTAATATTGTTCATATTTTCTATATTTTTTTTTTATAATTTTTTATATTTTTTATATTTTTGATATTTTTGATATTTTTTATATTTTTTATATTTTTTATATTTTTTATATTTTTTATATTTTTTATATTTTTTATATTTTTTATATTTTTTATATTTTTTATATTTTTTATATTTTTTATATTTTTTATATTTTTTATATTTTTTATATTTTTGATATTTTTGATATTTTTTATATTTTGAATTTTTTTTATATTTTTTATATTTTTTATTTTTTTTATATTTTTTATATTTCTTATATTTTTTATATTTTTTATATTTTTTATATTTTTTATATTTTTTATATTTTTTATATTTTTTATATTTTTTATATTTTTTATATTTTTTATATTTTTTATATTTTTTATATTTTTTATATTTTTTATATTTTTTATATTTTTTATATTTTTTATATTTTTTATATTTTTTATATTTTTTATATTTTTTATATTTTTTATATTTTTATATTTTTATATTTTTTATATTTTTTATATTTTTTATATTTTTTATATTTTTTATATTTTTTATATTTTTTATATTTTTTATATTTTTTATATTTTTTATATTTTTTATATTTTTTATATTTTTTATATTTTTTATTTTTTTTATATTTTTTATATTTTTTATATTTTTTATTTTTTTTATATTTTTTATATTTTTTTATATTTTTTATATATTTTTTATTTTTTATATTTTTTATATTTTTTTTATTTTTATATTTTTTATATTTTTTATATTTTTTATATTTTTTATATTTTTTATATTTTTTATATTTTTTATATTTTTTATATTTTTATATTTTTATATTTTTTATATTTTTTATATTTTTTATATTTTTTATATTTTTTATATTTTTTATATTTTTTATATTTTTTATATTTTTTATATTTTTTATATTTTTTATATTTTTTATATTTTTTATTTTTTTTATATTTTTTATATTTTTTATATTTTTTATTTTTTTTATATTTTTTATATTTTTTTATATTTTTTATATATTTTTTATTTTTTATATTTTTTATATTTTTTTTATTTTTATATTTTTTATATTTTTTATATTTTTTATATTTTTTATATTTTTTGTATTTTTTATATTTTTTATATTTTTTATATTTTTTATAGTTTTGATATTTTTTATATTTTTTATATTTTTTTATACTTTTATATTTTTTTTTATTTTTTATATTTTGTATATTTTTTATATTTTTATATTTTTTATATTTTTTATATTTTTTATATTTTTTAGATTTTTATATTTTTTATATTTTTTATATATTTGATATATTTGATATTTTTTATATTTTTTATATTTTTTTAATTTTTTATATTTTTTATATTTTTTATAATTTTTATATTTTTTATATATTTTATGTGTTTATTATTTTTTTAAAACTTTAATACTTAAAATATTGAAAAATTCAATCTTAACGAAAAGGAATAGAATCAAGTCAGCTTGTACTCAGGCATACAATTCAGCAACAGTTTTTAACTTGCACTCTTTTTATTGATCATGTGAGACAGTTTTACAGAAAAGGCATCACCGTAGAAAAGATTCTTAAAAGTTTTCAGTCTTTAACGCTAAAAATTTTAAAGTTTTTGCTGAAAAATTCTTAAATTTTTAAGCTTGTGAAACTATTGCAACCTAAAAAATGAAATTCCAAGCAATATTAAAGCAAAAACAACTGAACATTATTCACAGCCTGGAGTGTTTTTGTTTCGTTCAAACTGTTTTTTGTTTTTGGCGTATAAATCTTTTGCTTGTTTTAACTAAGTTTTAGAGTTCTTTGCATACTTTTACCAAACTGCATACGAGGTCGGCATAAATTGTTTTATTCTTCTGTAATATTTTTCAACGATGGTGAAAAAAGTAGCAAGGTTAGGTCCTGTGCATATTGCATTTTACATTGTTGCAGACTCAGTCGTAGTAACATCTCTAAAAATGGTCGTATAAATTGAGTGAAAGTTGAGGCAGTTAAGTTTGTAGCTTATTTATTTTATGCAACGTTATTGTTAATGAAATTTGTAGCTTTCATTTAAATTTGCAACTAGGCGCAAAGGACAACAGAACAATTGAGACAAAGAATGATGATGATTTTCATTAGGAAGCGTAAAGATTTATTTATTCTTCAGCACATGTTTGTACTTTGGACGAAGAGTTGAGTCAGCGATTTAGTTTATGCTTGAGTTCAGCTGAAGTACAGTTCATGGCAACTCATTCGGTCAATCAAATGCCGCACATGTTTAAATATTCTTACAAAAAACCGCTTCTTCTTGTTCAAAGTGGACGTCAGCGAGTCGAAGACATGTTTTAAATTTTACAGCTTTTACCTCGTTGCAGATATAAAAATTTTCATTGCTTATCCTCGACAGAAAGTCAGTTCTTTAGAAGGGTGGACATTTTGTGCTGACAGTAGAGTGAAAGAATGTCATGTGTAGAAGAAGCTTTGCTTCCTTTAGAGTGAAATTATGCAGGAAGGACTAAATTTATTTTTCTTAAAAAAACGACTGTTACAATTGTAGACAAAACAAAAAAAAACTCACACAATTTGTGACTGTGATTTATGAGCAACTTCAGTCAAGTGTGTCATAAGTCCGACACTCGACGACGACAACGACAATCATGGGGATGACGACTACAACTACGACGTATACCAGGAGTGGACTACTGATGACGACTTTAGGAAATGCCGAGTGTACATTACAAGCATAGCTGATAAGAGACAGTTTCAGTTGCAGTGAAACGTCAACGTAATGTCGAGAATACGTAATTGAATACGGTGCTTAGCTGTCGCAACATTTTTACCAACAGCGCACGGTTGGTGGTTGTGACGCAGCTGCAGGGATGAAAAAGAACAAAAGTAAGCACGAAATATTTAAGGGAATTGAGTTATTTTTCAGCCGTAAGCAAATTGCAAATCTTTTTTAAAAAATTTAATTTTTTTTGTCTTAATCTTAGTGGTTATTTTAGTTTTGTAAATAGGAGATTTTTATATATTTTTTATTGTTTATATTTAATGTTTTTTTTATATTTTTATATTTTTATATTTTTATATTTTTATATTTTTATATTTTTATATTTTTATATTTTTATATTTTTATATTTTTATATTTTTATATTTTTACATTTTTATATTTTTATATTTTTATATTTTTATATTTTTATATTTTTATATTTTTATATTTTTATATTTTTATATTTTTATATTTTTATATTTTTATATTTTTATATTTTTATATTTTTATATTTTTATATTTTTATATTTTTATATTTTTATATTTTTATATTTTTATATTTTTATATTTTTATATTTTTATATTTTTATATTTTTATATTTTTATATTTTTATATTTTTATATTTTTATATTTTTATATTTTTATATTTTTATATTTTTATATTTTTATATTTTTATATTTTTATATTTTTATATTTTTATATTTTTATATTTTTATATTTTTATATTTTTATATTTTTATATTTTTATATTTTTATATTTTTATATTTTTATATTTTTATATTTTTATATTTTTATATTTTTATATTTTTATATTTTTATATTTTTATATTTTTATATTTTTATATTTTTATATTTTTATATTTTTATATTTTTATATTTTTATATTTTTATATTTTTATATTTTTATATTTTTATATTTTTATATTTTTATATTTTTATATTTTTATATTTTTATATTTTTATATTTTTATATTTTTATATTTTTATATTTTTATATTTTTATATTTTTATATTTTTATATTTTTATATTTTTATATTTTTATATTTTTATATTTTGATATTTTTATTTTTTTATATTTTGCATTTTTTTTTTTTTTTTTGGTTGAATTAAAAATAACCCGCATAAAAAGTTTACAAAAATATTCTTACAAAATTCCTCTTTTCAATAATCCTGCTTTCAAATTCCCTTTAACTAAGTTCTCCATAAAGGATCTTTATTATTATTTTAACCATATTTTTTTGATGCAATCAATTAATTTCATGTTCTTTTGTTTCAAAAACTTTGTCTGTTTTTTGATGTAGCCTCCAGATTTTAACTTCCATTAAACCAGCATTTTTTTCATTCTGCTTCATCTAAAATCTGTAAACTTTTAATAAAGACTTGCGTAGTTTTAATTGAATACAGAAACTTATCAGAATTATAGCCAACATTATTGTAACATTGCAATTGCTGCGATTATGAAGCTTAATGCTTTGTATCTCTAACGCGATTGCGGGTTATTCAAACATTAAATAAGATTATTATAACGATATTATTTTTGTAAAGCAACAACAATGAGCGTGTTTCCTTACCACAAAGAAGCACATTATGATGATGCCAGCATAAAAACTGGACTTAGTTATTATTATATAAATGTAGCAAAAAAAAGTAAACTTAAGTAGACAAAATCTCCTTAACATGACCTACATTTTAATTCTAGCTACATACTTTGAATTATACAGCAGCGTGTTGGTGTTGTAGTAGTGTGGGAAGTAAAAAGTAAAAGTAGCGGTTATATTAAATGCTTTGCTGGAGCAGCAGAAAAAACAAAACTTAATGAGAATAAAACATAGAGTTAAGAATAAAAATAAATAAAAAAATAAGAAATGTTATGTTGTAGAAAGTTTTAAAATAATACTTAAATAATCTGCATGGCTTAATACAACTGCTCGCTAAACTCATTAAGACAAGTTTTCATAACAAAAAATTTTACAAAAAAATATATAAAAAAAAAATTTAAGCACTGGGAATCAACAAAAAAGTCAATAAACCTTGAAGTTTATTTTTATGATAGCATTATTGCAGTTTATATCTAGAAGACTTGTGAGAACAGAAATTTAAATTGAAACGAACATAAAAAACTGACAACCTAAGGCTTTTTGTAAAGAAAATAAAGTAAAAGAAATTATAAAAAATATTAAAAATAATTTTGATATATAAGCAAGAAAACTAATTTTTCTTCAAAAAAAAAGATAAACTAACATACATTACATAGAGAAAATACCTATCTGTCTGCGATAAAAAATTTCCCTATTTTCGATAATAGCAATTTTTTCTTTTTCAAATAAAATTTTCTTCAAGAAGAATAAATTTTCACATTTTCGAAGAAATACTTCCGCACTTGTGTAAAATGGAAATATATCAATGTATCTTATACACTCAGAAAAAAGTGTCTCGGAATATAATAAAAAAGGCATCATATTTAGAGAAAAATGGTATAGACTTTGCTCCAGAGAATGCTATTCTCTAATTGCGATACTTAAAATTCTCTAAAAATGATAAAAAGGTTCCATGAAATAGAAAAATATATCGTGTTTAGAAAAAAAAAATTTTTTTTTTTGAGAAAATATTTGTTTTTATTGAAGAAAATTCTTCTCATAGTGAATTTTTTATCAAAATATAAGAAAAGTTTTTCATTTTCAATAAAATTTCTCTATAAATGAGAAATGTTTTGTGCGAGAAAACTACTTATCATTTTTAGAGACATTGAAATATTTCCATTTCCTAGAAGTAAAGAAATATTTCTTCGAAAATGTGAAAATTTATTCTAATTGAAGAAAATTTTATTTGAAAAAGAGAAAATTGCTATTATCAAAAATTGAAAAAATTTTTACCGGAGCAAGGTATGTGTTTTTTTCTCAGTGTAATGACAAGTGTTTTTCTCGCACAATTATTGAGAAAAAGTTCTTATTTATAGAGAAAAATTTAATTGAAAAACAAATCTTTTTTAAAAAATAAAAAATGTAATTCTCTAAAAACGATATATTTTTATATATTTCTCTTTTTTATGGAAGCTTTTCTATTTTTTAGGGAATTTTTAGCATCACATTTAGAGAAAAGCATTCTCTGGAGCAAAGTATATACCATCTTTTTCTAACTATTCCGATATTTTTATCATATTCCGAGAAAATTTTTTTTCGAGTGCAAATTAAAACATTAAGAAAAAAAACTTGAAAACAAAATACCATTAGATTTTGAAATAAATAAAAGATATAAAAAAAATTTTACAATTATATTTTTAAAAGCAAGAATTCGAACTAGAATTAAAATGATTCATAATTTTAGGAAAATACTTTTTATAAACTAATTCCAATACATTAAAACTATTATCATATTTATATTATTAAGTACTATTGAGTAATTAATACTTTGTTTATATTAACTTTTTATTTTTTAATTTCATCTTCTCTCGAGCAAAGCTCGGCAATGAATACCTCATGTGGAATCTCTCATACTCCGCTAAAAAGGTAATTTCATAACTTTTCAAATAAGTTCTTTAAATACGTTCTCTTTCAGTAACATCTCCCGCTCGAAGCGATTATGTGAGTTAAATTAATGAAAAAGTTAGTTACTATGTAATTTGAAAGGTTACATAGGTTTTAATAGAAAGGTTACATCCTTTGTCACTTTTGTAAATATATGCATTCCCACTTCGTGGGCACTGAATAGTGAGCGCCACGTGAACTGCAATCTTCACTTTAAAACCATGTACCACTCAGGGATTATAATGTTGCTTAAAAGTGGGCATTTCAGCCCTTAAAGGACTTTGACCGAGCTTCTTTTGATCAATTGTATTGTGTGTGTTATTAAATGTTTGCACACAATTGACCAAGAACTGGACCTATATATTTTATGTCGACTTCGAACGTCTAAAGTTTATGTTCTCAAGAAGCTTTACATGGCATTATTTACTCTCTGAGGTTTGCCATTGTCTGCAGATAGGTGGTGTCCGATCCAGAAAATTTTTTTATTGAAAAAACTTAAGCTGCGATAGGGGATCGAACTCGGGCTTGGGACATGCTAAGACATTTTTTACATATAAAATACCTCTTCCCTCCAACGTTTAAACTTTTTTTTTACATAAAGGGTGTTTCCCACCCACAAAAGTTTTCATGGAATTTTTCATGGAAAAGAGCAGTTTACACTTCAGATGGTCTCTTACAATTTTTAAATAAAACAAAAAAAATTAGAGAACGTTGGGGGGAGAATTTTAATGAATTTGACTAAAATTCAATGGTTTTTGATTTCAGATAATTTCCGACCGAGATATAGTAAACACCGCAAATTGTTATTTTTCTTGACCTACGTAAGGTGGGGCTTGTGCAAAGTAGGTGTTTGGACCAGAGTTTTTGGAGTACCTGGTTTCTGAGACTTCCTGAAATTGTCATCCACGGTAATAAACAGCTTTCAGGAAGCTTTCAGGAAGCTTTACTTTGCATTTTTTTACTCTCTGAGGTTTGAGGACGGCCGAACAGAAAAATGTGTTCTCTTTTGAAAAAATCGTTTGCAAGTGGTGAAGATTGAACTCGAGATTCGATGGCTTGCATGCCACACACTTAGCATGCAACACCACTACCGCCTCAAGGATGGATATATATTTGTTATTCACATGATATATCACTCATGATCTTCGAAAGTGTGCATGTCTTTACATCGTTGGCTCTTAGCTTCCTTGGCTATATTTTCAAGATTTTGGTACAATTTTTGTAGTGAGTTAGGTAAGTGTTCTATGAGCTCTGATCCCAGCGTTACACTTTCCTTTGCGAGTTTTGACCCCTGGGACTTTTATGAAGTAATGGAGAACATGAATTTTATAGCCTTTCGGCTGACAACAATCATGTTAATTAAAGAACGATAAGTGCTGTCTCTTCGGCCTGCCTTGTGACAAAAAACCTCCGCCTGAAGGATACTGGAGTGATTCCGTAGTTTGTGTGCCTGTCTTATATCGGGTTTTTCGCAATACCTCTGTGTTGAGTGAATACTGTGCGGTATCAATCGACTGTGCAGTTGTCGATTGGTTCTAGGAATGTTGGTGTTTTAGGGTCGATTGTTGTGCGAGGCATAATGTAGTCAGTACTTCTTGAGCCTTGATGTGTGCGTAGTTTTCTCAATTTATTTTTTATTTTATATTTTTTTATTTTTTCTTTTTTACGTTTTTGTTTTTTATTTTTTACGTTTTTGTTTTTTATTTTTTATTTTTTATTTTATTTTTTATTTTTTATTTTTTATTTTTTATTTTTTATTTTTTATTTTTTATTTTTTATTTTTTATTTTTTATTTTTTATTTTTTATTTTTTATTTTTTATTTTTTATTTTTTATTTTTTATTTTTTATTTTTTATAATTGGTTTTTTTTTATTTATTATTTTTTTTTTTTTTTATTTTTTATTTTTTATTTTTTATTTTTTATTTTTTATTTTTTATTTTTTATTTTTTATTTTTTATTTTTTATTTTTTATTTTTTATTTTTTATTTTTTATTTTTTATTTTTTATTTTTTATTTTTTATTTTTTATTTTTTATTTTTTATTTTTTATTTTTTATTTTTTATTTTTTATTTTTTATTTTTTATTTTTTATTTTTTATTTTTTATTTTTTATTTTTTATTTTTTATTTTTTATTTTTTATTTTTTATTTTTTATTTTTTATTTTTTATTTTTTATTTTTTATTTTTTATTTTTTATTTTTTATTTTTTATTTTTTATTTTTTATTTTTTATTTTTTATTTTTTATTTTTTATTTTTTATTTTTTATTTTTTATTTTTTATTTTTTATTTTTTATTTTTTATTTTTTATTTTTTATTTTTTATTTTTTATTTTTTATTTTTTATTTTTTATTTTTTATTTTTTATTTTTTATTTTTTATTTTTTATTTTTTATTTTTTATTTTTTATTTTTTATTTTTTATTTTTTATTTTTTATTTTTTATTTTTTATTTTTTATTTTTTATTTTTTATGTTTTATTTTTTATTTTTTATTTTTTATTTTTTATTTTTTATTTTTTATTTTTTATTTTTTATATTTTATGTTTTTTGTTTTTAATTTTTTATTTTTAATTTTTAATTTTTAATTTTTAATTTTTAATTTTTAATTTTTAATTTTTAATTTTTAATTTTTAATTTTTAATTTTTAATTTTTAATTTTTAATTTTTAATTTTTAATTTTTAATTTTTAATTTTTAATTTTTAATTTTTAATTTTTAATTTTTAATTTTTAATTTTTAATTTTTAATTTTTAATTTTTAATTTTTAATTTTTAATTTTTAATTTTTAATTTTTAATTTTTAATTTTTAATTTTTAATTTTTAATTTTTAATTTTTAATTTTTAATTTTTAATTTTTAATTTTTAATTTTTAATTTTTAATTTTTAATTTTTAATTTTTAATTTTTAATTTTTAATTTTTAATTTTTAATTTTTAATTTTTAATTTTTAATTTTTAATTTTTAATTTTTAATTTTTAATTTTTAATTTTTAATTTTTAATTTTTAATTTTTAATTTTTAATTTTTAATTTTTAATTTTTAATTTTTAATTTTTAATTTTTAATTTTTAATTTTTAATTTTTAATTTTTAATTTTTAATTTTTAATTTTTAATTTTTAATTTTTAATTTTTAATTTTTAATTTTTAATTTTTAATTTTTAATTTTTAATTTTTAATTTTTAATTTTTAATTTTTAATTTTTAATTTTTAATTTTTAATTTTTAATTTTTAATTTTTAATTTTTAATTTTTAATTTTTAATTTTTAATTTTTAATTTTTAATTTTTAATTTTTAATTTTTAATTTTTAATTTTTAATTTTTAATTTTTAATTTTTAATTTTTAATTTTTAATTTTTAATTTTTAATTTTTAATTTTTAATTTTTAATTTTTAATTTTTAATTTTTAATTTTTAATTTTTAATTTTTAATTTTTAATTTTTAATTTTTAATTTTTAATTTTTAATTTTTAATTTTTAATTTTTAATTTTTAATTTTTAATTTTTAATTTTTAATTTTTAATTTTTAATTTTTAATTTTTAATTTTTAATTTTTAATTTTTAATTTTTAATTTTTAATTTTTAATTTTTAATTTTTAATTTTTAATTTTTAATTTTTAATTTTTAATTTTTAATTTTTAATTTTTAATTTTTAATTTTTAATTTTTAATTTTTAATTTTTAATTTTTAATTTTTAATTTTTAATTTTTAATTTTTAATTTTTAATTTTTAATTTTTAATTTTTAATTTTTAATTTTTAATTTTTAATTTTTAATTTTTAATTTTTAATTTTTAATTTTTAATTTTTAATTTTTAATTTTTAATTTTTAATTTTTAATTTTTAATTTTTAATTTTTAATTTTTAATTTTTAATTTTTAATTTTTAATTTTTAATTTTTAATTTTTAATTTTTAATTTTTAATTTTTAATTTTTAATTTTTAATTTTTAATTTTTAATTTTTAATTTTTAATTTTTAATTTTTAATTTTTAATTTTTAATTTTTAATTTTTAATTTTTAATTTTTAATTTTTAATTTTTAATTTTTAATTTTTAATTTTTAATTTTTAATTTTTAATTTTTAATTTTTAATTTTTAATTTTTAATTTTTAATTTTTAATTTTTAATTTTTAATTTTTAATTTTTAATTTTTAATTTTTAATTTTTAATTTTTAATTTTTAATTTTTAATTTTTAATTTTTAATTTTTAATTTTTAATTTTTAATTTTTAATTTTTAATTTTTAATTTTTAATTTTTAATTTTTAATTTTTAATTTTTAATTTTTAATTTTTAATTTTTAATTTTTAATTTTTAATTTTTAATTTTTAATTTTTAATTTTTAATTTTTAATTTTTAATTTTTAATTTTTAATTTTTAATTTTTAATTTTTAATTTTTAATTTTTAATTTTTAATTTTTAATTTTTAATTTTTAATTTTTAATTTTTAATTTTTAATTTTTAATTTTTAATTTTTAATTTTTAATTTTTAATTTTTAATTTTTAATTTTTAATTTTTAATTTTTAATTTTTAATTTTTAATTTTTAATTTTTAATTTTTAATTTTTAATTTTTAATTTTTAATTTTTAATTTTTAATTTTTAATTTTTAATTTTTAATTTTTAATTTTTAATTTTTAATTTTTAATTTTTAATTTTTAATTTTTAATTTTTAATTTTTAATTTTTAATTTTTAATTTTTAATTTTTAATTTTTAATTTTTAATTTTTAATTTTTAATTTTTAATTTTTAATTTTTAATTTTTAATTTTTAATTTTTAATTTTTAATTTTTAATTTTTAATTTTTAATTTTTAATTTTTAATTTTTAATTTTTAATTTTTAATTTTTAATTTTTAATTTTTAATTTTTAATTTTTAATTTTTAATTTTTAATTTTTAATTTTTAATTTTTAATTTTTAATTTTTAATTTTTAATTTTTAATTTTTAATTTTTAATTTTTAATTTTTAATTTTTAATTTTTAATTTTTAATTTTTAATTTTTAATTTTTAATTTTTAATTTTTAATTTTTAATTTTTAATTTTTAATTTTTAATTTTTAATTTTTAATTTTTAATTTTTAATTTTTAATTTTTAATTTTTAATTTTTAATTTTTAATTTTTAATTTTTAATTTTTAATTTTTAATTTTTAATTTTTAATTTTTAATTTTTAATTTTTAATTTTTAATTTTTAATTTTTAATTTTTAATTTTTAATTTTTAATTTTTAATTTTTAATTTTTAATTTTTAATTTTTAATTTTTAATTTTTAATTTTTAATTTTTAATTTTTAATTTTTAATTTTTAATTTTTAATTTTTAATTTTTAATTTTTAATTTTTAATTTTTAATTTTTAATTTTTAATTTTTAATTTTTAATTTTTAATTTTTAATTTTTAATTTTTAATTTTTAATTTTTAATTTTTAATTTTTAATTTTTAATTTTTAATTTTTAATTTTTAATTTTTAATTTTTAATTTTTAATTTTTAATTTTTAATTTTTAATTTTTAATTTTTAATTTTTAATTTTTAATTTTTAATTTTTAATTTTTAATTTTTAATTTTTAATTTTTAATTTTTAATTTTTAATTTTTAATTTTTAATTTTTAATTTTTATTTTTTAATTTTTAATTTTTAATTTTTAATTTTTAATTTTTAATTTTTAATTTTTAATTTTTAATTTTTAATTTTTAATTTTTAATTTTTTATTTTTTATTTTTTTTTTTAATTTCTTATTTTTAATATTTTTTTCAATTTTTTTATTTTTTATTTATTTTTTATATTTTTTATTTTGTTTTTTTTTATTTTTATTTTTTTTTTAATTTTTATTTATTTTTTATATATTGATTTTTTTAATTTTTTTTTTTTAGGTTTTTTTATTTTTTATTTCTTTTGAGATCTTTTGAGCCGTTATGTAGTTAAATCTTTTTTATATATTAATTTTTTTTCATTTTTAATTTTTAATTTATATTTTATTATTTTTTATTTTATAATTTTTTATTTATTATTTTTTTTTATATTTTTTTTTTAATTTTTTATTTTTAATTTTTTATTTTTAATTTTTTTAAAATTTTTTATATTTTATTTGAATTTTTTTATTTTTTATTTTTTATTTTTGTTTTATTAATTTTTTATATTTTTATTATTAACTAGTTCTTTCCCGTCAAATATGACGGGCCTGTTTTAATAAAGAAAAAATATGAAATGTTGATTAAGCTGAATTAGAAATCGGCGATGGTCACATAGTCGATTTTAAATTGTGCAAATAAAAATTTTTAGTTCCAAATATATTAATTAAATACCTTAAAGTAAAAACGGAAACTATAGTAGGTACGACGAAATAAATATAAAATTTTTTTGTGACACTGAAAATTTCAAAATGAAAAAAAAATATAAAAAGTTTTTGAAGTTTCAATAAATAAAAAAACTAAAAATGCCTAAAAATATGCTATGAAATTTTAAAAAAAAATCAAGCGTTCCGGAATCACATTTTACGGAATTATGTTATATTAATTTTTTTTTTATTGTTTTTTAATTGATTATTTTTTTATTATTATTTTTGATTAGTATCTTTTTATTTAGTTTGTTATTATTATTTTATTATTTGATTTTGTTTTTTAAGTATTATTTTTTTATTATTAATTTTTTATAAATAATGTTATAAATAATGTTTTTATTTTTTAATTTTTTCTTTTTTAATTTCTATTTTTTTTTACTTTTTATTATATTTATTTTTTATTTCTGTTTTTATATTATTATTTTTAATTTTTTTATTATTTGTTTTATTTTCGGTTGTTTTTTTTTTTTTTGTGATAATTTTTTTTATTATTATTGACAAATTTTAAACTTTCCAGACTTAGAAGTCACCAAGCATGATAATTAAAGAAGAAACCTCACATCCTTTGTTTAGTGTTGTTCAAAAATTTCACAGGAATACATCAAATAAGCAAATCATAAGACATGCAAAAGGTTAAGTTAGAAGAATATGAATACAAAATAACACTTAGATATTTATAGACATGCAAAAGACAGAAATAGAAAGGCAACAATTGTCCACGCACTACTTTACGTTACTTATTTTGAATACTGACTAAGAAATGCAAAAAAAAAATTACTTTGACAGATACGATGTTAATGGCCTGCAGAAAGAAGGACCACGTTAATACAAACCAGCAGCGAGAACAAACAAAAAAGATGAAATAATAAAAAGGCTCGAAATAAATTTAGGCACGGATCATCAGTTTTTTGTTTTTCTTCCTGCAGCAAACTCAGACTCATTAAAGTAGCCAACAATGCTGATGAGTGGACGAAGATGACAAACAAGAAAAGTCAAGAAAAAGGCGAATAATGAGAGGAATTTAAAGAAAATAAAAAGAGCATGCAAAGCAAGTAGAAAAAGTTAATAGCTGTTGAGAAAAAAATGGTTAAAAATTGCAGGCGACAGCAAAGAATTCTACGCAGAGATTGTATGCGGCAAATGTAGATAGTGCAAGAATTTCTCAAACTGTGCCATTTTTTGTTCTCATTTACCTTCCTATCGCTCGCTTGCATCACTCCCACTCATGCCGTTTGCTAGGAAATAAAATGAAATTCCACTTTGGTGGCAATTGAAAATGACATAAAAAGAATGTTTGAATTCTTTTGACGCGTTCATTGGGAAAAATTGACAGGAGCGGCAGCCAAAGTCGGCCTGAGAAGTCACGAAGCAGCCCGGAGGCAGTGTTGCCATAGGAAATAAATGTACGCGCTGCCAATTTCGCAGTTAAACCATTGGCACAGCAAATGAAAAAAGAAAAGGACATTTGATTGTTTTTTATGAGTAGCTATGTTGCACGTAGAGTTGATGTAGGATATTAAAGAAAGAAAGAAAGAGAGAGAGAGAAAAAGTATAATAGACAACAACAACAAGCACATTAACTACAGTAAAATCGAATATGTTCGGAGTGGTGCTTTTAATTTAGTTTTTTTCTATTTCGTTTCGCTTTTATTTTGTGTATATTTTTGATCTAAACATTTGTCGCGTGCATTTATTGAAGCTGTAGAAATGTGAAATATCTACCGTCGCCACCGCCATCTTTGATACGAGCAAAATAAAACATGTGCCACCGGTAGAATTTATGACGCTCGGAAGAGGAGAAAACCAATTAATGTCGTTAAGTGTTGACAATATAGGTTGACAGTTTAATACGTTTTATACTTTGCAAAAAAAAAAAACAAACATAAAATTAACTACTTTAAAAAGGTCATTAAAAAAAGAACCGTTAAAAATTTTCGAATTTCCAATTTGTTCTGAAACGAATAATTATAATGCTGTTTATGTTTTTTTGGTGATAAAATGGCTGAAAATGAAAGTGTTCTTAAATTATAAAACGTGTAGGTTACATTATTTTTTGTAACGTTATTGAAGCGGGCAAGACTTCTATGATGAATATTTTTTGTTGATTTATTTGAGTTATTTTTTTTTCGTTAATTTATATATACTGCATATATACTATAACTAAAAAAAAAAAACAAATTGGCCATTTCAGCCCTTGAAAGGACTTTGACCGAGCTTCTTAGGATCGATTGTGTTGTGTGTGTTATTAAATGTTTGCACACAATTGACCGAGAACTGGGCCCTACATGTTTAATGCCGACTCCGAACGGCTAGCATGTTCTCAAGAAGCTTTACATGGTATTATTTACTCTCTGAGGTTTGCCATTGTCTGCAGAGAGGTGGTGACTGATCAGAAAACTTTTTTATTGAAAAAACTTTCCGCCACGGCTGGGGATCGAACCCTGGCTCCGAGCATGCTAAGCCACACACTTAACCTGCATGCCACGGTCACCACTACTATAACTACTGCAAATAAATCAAGAAGCAACACGAAAACTGTTATCGGGGAGAGTCACAAGAACCGAATGAGCCGATTGGAGATCATAAGAAATTAAATAACTTTGGCGTTCTTTGGAAAGAAGTGGAAGCACATCAAGTTAGGAAAGCTTGGTCTTAATAGTCCAGTAGAAGAAGAAATGTAAGCAAATCAAAAGAGATTGACACAAAAATATCTACGAGTTCTCCATATGATTGTTCCGCTGCTTCTTCGATGATAAAAAAAAAATGGCCATTTCAGTCCTTGAAAGGGCTATGACTATTGTTAGTATGAGGGTACTAACAAAATTTCGCTTAGGAGCCCAGAAGCTGCAAATCCACCCGTTAAAGCAAAGTAACAAAAGTCAGCAACAAAAATAATGATGTCAGTTCACTTCACCAGAGAGAAAGTTGTAGCTGCTAGCGGGTGATGACAAAAAAAATGAGAAACTTCACAAAAAACTTTCCTTTATTTTCATATAGAAAGTTTATAACAAATATATTTGTAAGCTACAGAAGATAAATTAAGATTTAATGTATGGTTGAAAAAGGTCCTTGATCAGCCGTACGTCGGAGCTTTGTTGGGATACCTCTGAAAGACCGTTGGACAGCAGTTTTGTCCACTTTACGAGTACTGCACGAATTCGGCTTTCGAGTTTTTGACAGTTTTTAGCTCTGTTTATTTTTGTATACCAACGAACTTAAATTTCCAAAAAAATCTTTGATTGGAAGACATTGAGGCAAGTTTGTAGGATTGCGCTTTTTTTGGTTAAAAATTCATTTTTCGCTTATTTAAGAAATCCTGCATCTTTACGGCATAATGTGATGATCGCTTGTCGGGTCAGACGACATAATTGCCATCAGAGTGATGCCTTCCTTTTTCAGAAAAGGAATCAAAATTTTGGTCAAACATTCTTTCTGGTATACTTCTTGGTTAACTGCAAGTTTACTTGGTTTGAACCAAGGATTTGAAATTCCTTTTTCTGACATTGCAATGTAAAGCATAACCTTTGGTTCAAATTTATGCTTTGTAACGACTGAAGTCGTTACAAATAAATATTAAAATAAAAATATATAGATTCCTATAATGTAAGCAAAAAAAATAATAATTTTAAAAGTCGACGGCAACATCAAAAAATAAAAAAAAAAATACTAATGAATAAATAAAACGAAAAAGAAAAAGAAGAATTAATAAATGAAGTAGAGTAGAATATAAAAAAAAACAAAAATAATAATAATGCGGATGGAGGATCCAATGTGGTCCCCCATCTAAGTACTAACCGCAGTGAAGGCTGCTTAATGTATCAAACACAGTGCAGCACACATACACACAGAACTCGTTTAGCAGCATTAGCAGCAATGTAAGCAGCCAGGCTATTTATAGCAACGTTGCATTGTAGCACTTGTTGACATGCTAACAATGATATGATTCACATGCAGTTAGCAGTGAACATTGAATAAGTAGTGCGCAAAATGTTGTTATAGGCATGTTGAGTTCGCTTGACATTTCAGTTGACGTCAATTAAAATCTTTAATTGTAAGTCAACTTTCAGGAGGTGATAAGGCCAGGGATATAACATTGATTACAGATTTCTGTAATCAAGCCACCTAACCTTAGTAACTCAGTTACTGGTCGACTTCGGTCACCCTCAAGCTCTGGTTTTTCGACTCCGGTCAAATTTAAGCTCCGGCTTTTCGACTCCGGTCAAATTCAAACTCCGGCTTTTCTACTCCGGCAAACTTTAGCTTCGGCTTTTCGGGTTCAGCAACCCATCGTACTCTAAGTAGGTCTACGTTGTGAAGGCTTGTTTTGCAGTAGGCCTTCTGCCGTCTACCGCCTGAATCAGTTTGCCCCTCTGCCACCGTGAGCACTTTGCCACTAATGTTTATACCGTATATGAACTAATTTTAAGTATATACTAAGTACGCCTGAATCAGTTGGCCCTCTGCCACCGTGCGCACTTTGCCACTCATTTTTATACCGCATATGAACTAATTTTAGGTATTCACTAAGTTTGTAATAAATATTTAATATAAAACAAAAAGAAAGAATAAATATAAAAAAAGGGAACAAAATAGATTATTAATCGTGCCGAGCTACAACCTTTGAGGTTTAGTGATTGTGTTGACCTTAACGTCAACCGTGACTAATTCTGCGATTAATTAATCTATTTAATTTCTGATTAAGAAAAGTTTACTTTTGCCCAAGGGTTGCGAGATCCCTTAGACGGACCCTGGAGCGGCTGAGCATACCTCAGCCTTCGAAACAAAAACACTCGTTACAGCTTGAATTTTAATTTCACATTTGAATTATATTTAGAAACGTCATTTGAGTAAAATATATCATTTCCAGGCACTTGAGATTTGCTGAGCGGGAAATAACTTTCATCGTCCAAAACGTATAATTTTTTTCCATAATTTCAAAGCATCGAAATTATCGAAACAAGCGACATCGGCATTGTGATTTAATAGTGCATATTTCCTCAATGGTGTACTCTAGCGATCTGATTTTTTTTTTTCGACATTTAATCTGAAGTTTTTTCAATGTTTTGCAAATATAACTTTGATCGCATTTCATCTCAGCAGCTGCGTCACGTCAACTTATGCTGTCCGAATTGCTAAACGTTTAATTAACGCCTTTTTAGTCATTATTTTTTGAATCCTTCTACTTCCAGATTTTCTTTTCACTTGCATATTCTTCATAATTCTGTATAAAGTTGATTTTGGGACACCGTCGTCTTTAAAATGATTCACGGTAAATATTTTGCCAAGCTTTTAATTGCTTTTATAAAATTGTACAACGCGCTCACGGAGGATATGTTTCTCCGACGACATTTTAATGAAAACTGTATCTAGTTCTCAGCAACGAAAATTATGCAAATAATTTAGGAACCCTTGGCAACAATAAAAATTAGCACCTAATTATTTGATGTGATAGATTCAAATTAGAGTAGTTTCAAATAACATGCTTCTTAGAAGTATTCCAAAGTTTATTGGGAATACAGCTAGAAAAACAAGCGACTTTATTGCACTGTCAGGCATCGAAGAAATTCGACCATCACCTTAGTCCCCAGATCTAGCACCTTGTGACTTCTGGTGATTTACAAAAATAAAAAAAAAATTGCAAGGAAGAGTCTTCAACAGCAATGAGGTGATAATAAAGCCGATTTTTAATACTGTTTTTCAAGGTGGATTTATCGAATTCAAAAATGTATCGAAATAAATGGCGATTACGTTGAAAAAATACAAAGAGATGAAGAATAAAGACATAAAATTTAAACATTTCTTGTTTAGTTTTTTCTACTATATTAAGCGATCTTTTGTTAGTTAGTCCCCTTGTATGATCAATTATGTTGTGTGTCTGCGCACAATTGACCGAGATCTGGACCTACATGTCTTATGCCGACTCCGAGCGGCTAAAGTTCATGTTCTCAATAAGTTTTACATGACATTATGTACTCTTTGATGTTTGCCATTGTTTACAGAGAAGTGGTGATCGATCTGAAAATTTTTTATTGCAAAAACTTTGCCGCAAGTGGGATACGATCTCAGGCTCCTGGCACGCACTTATCACTCATGCCTTGGTCACGGCTGTTATTTTCGATGATAACGTTTTAAAATTATTGCTAGACCAAACCAATTTTTAAGGAGTTCAAAACCATATGAAGTGGTCTCTGTCGAATTTTCAAATGCTCAGATTTATTTGTTTTTTTATGTTCACTGTGTTTCAAACAGTTCCGACGAATACAAATCTTTATTAGATCTGCTCAACCAGAATGCGGTAAGAGAATGATCAAGATGTCGTTATCTTCAAACAGATTTACCAAAATGATGCCCGTTTTGACTATGCTTAACGAGTGATATATCCAATGGGTTATATTTTTAACCTATTTGAGCATCGACGAGCACCTGATCCCATATTTTGTTAGACATCCTTGTAAAATGTGTATCCGCGAAAAGATTTTTAAGGGGAGACTTGACATTGGCCGTTTTTTGAAACCGACTTTTTTTATAAAATTTTGTATTTTAGTAAATATTCATAAGATTCTAAGAAAAAATTTCATGGAAAAATTCCTACGGGTTCAAAAGTTACAGAAGGATTAGAGAGAGCGCATTGTTATTTTTTTTGTTCACAAACTTTATACGCGTTTTTCTCGAAACCATGTTTTTCGTACTGGTTGCGGCACTAGTGGGTTCATTTTTTGATGAAATGTTTTTTTTTGTATTTTTTTAAACTTGGATTGTTTCCTTAGTGAATAAGACATCAAACATTGTTATCAAGAACTTTTAAATTTTTCGTCTTGGTTGACTTTTTGGTGGAAATGCCCATATTTTTCACTCCAACATGGCTTTTTAGAGCTCAAAACTGGCGGCAGAGAAAAAAAAAACGGGGCCTCGTGGTTGCAGCACTGGGAGTCGCAAAAATTGTCCGATCTGGAAAAAAATGTCTTTTTTAAATCTTAACAAAATTGGTTATCGTATGACACGAGCTATTTTTAAAATTTCTTTATTTGAATTTCATTATAGAGCAGAAAAAAAAACAAATATGGTGATCGAAAAAAGTGTCACGTGCGAAATGTCACGTGCGCCCATCTATTTTATTAAATAAAAAAAAAAATATAAATCCTTTATGTCTACAATGCAAGCCATTTTTAAGGAACATCAATGCACAACATTAAAAAAAAAATTTCATAAAAACATTGCTTCCCATTTCGCTGAAATCCGCGTTTGAATTTTTTGCCACGAAAACCACTTCTGTTTTTGGTCACGTGCGATCACCTTGGTTTTTTGCTAATATCTTGAGAACTAAAAATGACCCAACAATTGACAATACCAATAATTAAAGGGCTAATTGAGAGCTATAAGGCTTGCTTTTTGTTTTTTTATTAAATTTGTTTTATTATGCAATTTTTTTAATTGAAATGTGTACAACAGTCACGTTCGACACCATGGAAATGCCCATGTATTTTATTTTAAATTTTTTTCTTGTAATTTATTCAATTCTCTACAGTAATAAAAAAAACTTTTTTTTATTTTTTTTGGAAAAATGTTTGTTTTTGACTGAGTTATGAATTTTTCAAAAAAGGTCTGTTTTCTCTGCCGCGAATGTTTTGTTCCACCTTAAAAACAATCATAAAATTTAAGAACATTAGTTGTTACATAGGTACTCACATACCTGATCTATTTTACCTTTGGAACGTGGTCTTATTAGTTTTTTTTCAGTAAAAAAGCCAATTAAATTTTACTTTTATCCTTGAACTAGATGTATATATGCAAAAGTATTCAGAGAAGAAACTTTATAAATTACCTGAAAGAAGAGAAAAAGTTTTATTGAGTAAAAATTTTACAGATAGTTTTAAAGTTTTATCAAAAACCTTTTTAAGGAGACAATTGATATGTATTTATTTGGAATATTATACTTTATCAACCTTACGAAAATATGGTTGTTATAGCGTTATAAACGAATAACAAAATCTCGATAATATCAAAATACAAAAAATGTGTAAATCGATAGTTATTGTTTAAATATGAACCAGTGTCGAGTTAACATTTTATTATGCCTGAGGCAGGAAGATCTTCGAGGAATTTCCGAACAAAGTTTCCCACCAAAAACAGTCTCCGACTCTGAACGGCTAAAGTTCATGTTTTCAAGAAGCTTTACATGGCATTATTTACTCTCTGAGGTTTGCCATTGTCTGCAGAGAGGTGGTGACCGATCAGACAAATTTTTTTTATTGAAAAAAACTTTTCGCCGCGGCTGGGGATGGAACCCGGGCTCCAAGCATGCTAAGCCACACACTTAACCTGCATGCCACGGTCACCACTTTACTTACACTTTGTGGAAAAGAATGGAATGCTATGTGAGTTGTTTGGCTGAAAATTTTGATTGTCTGACGAAGCTTAACAAATTGAGCACAATCGAAATCTCATCAGCCTGCAAGAACATCGAATCATTTTTCGTGAATGATGTTAATGGTGATACATTTTTTCAAGGGGCGTAAAGTTATATTCGTAAATCCGTCGCTATCTAAGCAAAGACACAAACCCATATTTTTTATTTGGATGAAGTTAACTTCGTACTTTTTTATCATTACGAATTTGGTTAAGTGCACAGTACGAATTTAACAAACATATCCACGAATTAAATTTGTTTGATAGGAATCACTTTAACATTAATTTTTAACTTATTTTTAAAAATATTAACTTATAAAACATAAACAAATTTAAATAAAACTAAAACAAAAAAAAAATCAAGATTCAGCTGTTTAAACTTCGGATTAAAGCCATACGATACTATAATAATATTTATATTTCAAGTATAGGTATAAAATTTATTTGACATAAAATAACTTACTTACTTAGATGGCACTTACAACCGTTGGTCGGTTTTGGCCTCGTCTAAGAATTTGCGCCAGCCTCTTTTGTCGTGCGCTTGCTGGCGCCAGTTGGAAATTGCAAGCGTTGTCAGGTTATCCAATGCCTGGTCTTTCGTCTGCGTTGGCCACCGCTGGGTACCGAATCCAATATCTTTTTCGCTGAAGCTTCGTCGTTCATTCTCTCGACATGACCTAGCCAGCGAAGCCGCTCTATTTTAATGCGCTTGACTATATCAATGTCGGCATATAGCTTATACAACTTGTGGTTCCATCGTATTCGGTACTCGCCATTGACGCAGATTGGACCATAGATCTTGCTAAGGATTTTTCTCTCGAACGCTCCCAAAGTCCTTTCATCAGAGCTGCTCAACGTCCAGGTTTGTGATGCGTATAGTAGGACGGTCATGATTATTGACTTATAGAGCGTCAGTTTTGTTCGTCGAGAGAGAGAGAGCTCTGCTTCTCAATTGCCTACTGAGCCCAAAGTAACACCTGTTGGCAAGAGTTATCCTTCGTTTAATCTCAATACTGATATCGTTGGAGGAGTTAATGCTGGATCCCAGGTAAACAAAGTCCTTCACTACCTCAAAGGAGGTGTTATCAACAGTGACGTGGTGTCCAAGACGCTGGGACTGTTTGTTTGTTGACACAAGATACTTTGTTTTATCTGCGTTCACTGCAAGACCCATATTCAACTCGACTCTTTTTCTAGCCTGGAGTATGCTGCACTGACTTCGCGCGTATTGTGGCCAATGATGTCGATTTCATCTGCATACGCCAGCAGCATAACACTCTTATAGAAAATTGTGCCGCTGCATCTCAGGTCAACAGCTCGGATGATCTTCTCCATGACTATTTTAAAGAAGTCGCACGATAAGGAATCACCTTGTCTGAAACCTCGCTTGGTATCGAAGGGAAGGAGAGGTCCTTCCCGATTTTCACTGCGCTGCTGGTGTTCTTCAGTGTCATCCTGCAAAGATGTATTAGCTTCGCAGGCATACCAAATTCAGACATGATGGAGTATAGGTGACTCTTTATTGGACTGTCGAAGGCGGCTTTGATATCGACAAAAAGATGTGTGTGTCGATTTGTTTTTCAAGAGTCTTTTCCAAGATTTGTCGGAGCGTGAAGATCTGGTCACTGGTGGACTTTCCAGGTCTAAAGCCACACTGATAACGTCCAATCAGTTGGTTGTCGATGGGCTTCAGTCTTTCACACAATACGCTCGACAGGACCTTATATGCGATATTAAGAAGGCTCATCCCACGGTAGTTGGCGCAAATGGTTGGATCGCCTTTCTTGTGGATTGAGCAGAGCACACTGAGGTTCCAATCATCTGGAATGCATTCTTTCGAGCATATTCTGCATAGAAGTCTGTGAATGCACTTAAACAGAGCTTCGCCACCGGTCTTAAACAGCTCCACCGGTAGGCCATCGGCTCCTGCGGCTTTGTTGTTTTTAAGCCGAGCTATAGCTGTTAAGACCTCGTTATAGTCGGGCAGCGGAACTTTAACGCTGTCATCCATAATTGGGGTTTCTGGGATATCATCTCCACTGGCGGAATTGTTGTTAGCGTCGCCATTTAAAAGGCTACAGAAGTGTTCCCTCCATAACACCAGTGTACTCTGGATATCTGTCACTAGATTCCCATTCTCGTCTTTGCAAGAAGAGGCTCCGGTCTTAAAACCATTGGCCAGGCGTCTTATTTTTTCGAAAAATTTTCGAGTCTCATTCCTGTCGCCATGCATCGCAATTTTATCGCACTCAAGCATTTCCCCCTCTCGTTTTTTTCGCCTGAAAATGCGTCTCTCTTCCCCCCCTCTTCTCTCGGTATCGCTCCATAACAGCACGCGTTACAACCGACTGCAGGGTGGCTTTGTAGACGGCGTCCTTCTCTGCAGTGGCGTCGCGACACTCCTGGTCGTGCCACTGGTTTCGGCGAGGGCGGTGGTAGCCTATCACCTCTTCGGCAGCCGTACGCATAGAGTGGGATATGTTCGCATATATCGTCGATCGGAGGAGTGCTTTCTTGAAGCAGGAGTGAGAGTCGAGTAGCGAAGGCTTCGGCCGTCCGTTTTGACTGCAGCTTATCGACGTCTAGCTTTCTTTTTGTAGGATTGCGAGCATTCTTAGCTTCGCACAGACGTGTGCGGATCTTGGCTGCGACAAGATAATGATTCGAGTCTATGTTAGCACCACGAATCGTGCGTACGTCTAGTACACTGGAAGAGTGCCTTCCGTCAATCAAAACGTGATCAATTTGGTTACATGTGTTTTGATCAGGGGACAACCAGGTGGCCTTATGAATATTGAGATGCTTGAATCTAGTGCTACTAACGACTATGTTTCGTGCTGCGGCGAAATCAATCAACCTCATTCCGTTATCGGATGTGTTGTCGTGGAGGCTGAACTTTCCGACTGTAGGACCAAATATGTTTTCCTTAGCCACCTTGGCGTTGCGGTCACCAAGCACGATTTTTATGTCATGACGGGGGCAGCGCTCGTATGCGTCTTCAAGGCGCTCGTAAAAACTTTCTTTGGTCTCGTCATCTATTTCTTCTGTCGGAGCGTGCGCACATATTAGGCTTATGTTAAAAAATTTAGCCTTGAAGCGGATTATGGCAAGTCGTTCGTTCACAGGAGTGAATCGCAGGACATGATGCCGTATTCTCTTGCCAACTACAAATCCGCATCCAAACTCGTGCTTCTTCGCATGGCCGCTGTAATAGACATCACAGGATGCTTGCCATAAGCAACCCTGTCCCTTCCATCGCATTTCTTGGATTGCAGTGATATCAGAATTATATCTTTCCAAGATATCAATCAGTTGGATAGAGGCACCATTCCAATTAAGGGTCCGGACATTCCAGGTGCATATCCGTAAATCATTATCAGTTTTTCGTTTGCGGTAGTCGTCATCAGATTTGGGGATCATTCTTTCATTTATTCTTTAACGTTTCATTGAAATCTTTTTTTTTATGTGGTGGGCTTTAAACCTAACGCACATCCTTTGCTTGATGGCCAAAGAAAAATAAATAAACATAAAATACTTGACATAAAATTACTTACTACAAAACTACAAAATGGTAAGATGAGATAGGTTCATTGCATTACCTTTGAATTAAAAAAATATTAACGTTCGTATGTTATATATATATACTACACAGGTAGTTGAAGCACCTTCTCAGCGATATATAAATCATGCGTGCACACTCAGGATTTTGGCCAAAGGAATGTTTGAAAAAGTTAGTAAAAGATAGGTTCACTTGGAATGGCAAAAAAAGGACATCTAAAATACAAACATGGCATGATATGCATACCAATGGACAGATAATTGAAACACCTTTCCAAGGATATATGACTCATTCGTGCCCGGTAAGGATTTTGACCAAAGAAAGTTTTGGAAAAAGTAGTAAAAGAGGGGTTCACGGTACTAACTTGGAATGGCAACATCCAAAATCCTTTGGTCAAAATCCTTAGCGGGCACGAATGAGTAATATAGTAGTAATATGAAATTTTTTGTGTATCTAACAACGTAATTATATTCCTATAGCAAAGAACATATGAAAAAAAAAAAAGAATATGGAAGATTTTGAAGATTTTCGCATTCACAGCAGTTATAACGCATTTAGAAACAAGTACATGAAAATATATGCCGTTATTACAAACATTTCGTTCATGCTGTGAAATCTTATTTTTACTCTCCGTCGGCGTTGAAAATATCTGTTTATCAGCAAACTTGAAGATTTTATTTTTATATTTCTGTGCGCTGCTGTGCTATATATTTTGCAAACACAGCTAGAGAAAGTTTCAAGTAAACCAAATTAAATAAAATTTTAAATTCAAAATTTTATAATTGCTGTAATTGTGACGCCCTGCTTTTTTGGTGTTTTTAATGACTTGACTGTCTCGCTCTGTCATTCACTGTGAAAGCATCACTTCAACTTCTTTAAACTGCTTTAAATGTGCTGCTTCAGAGAAGTTTTTCAACTCCTTCCCTTTTCGTAACTTGTGCAAACAACTATTTTTTTTATTTTATCGCACAGCATGCGACAGTAGCACTTTGTCATAAATTTGGCAGCTTCTTACTTCATATAATTAAAAAGTTTTTGACAGCAGCAACAAAAAGTTGGGTGAACTTCTGCTGCTGTTGCTTGTTCTTCAATTGCCTGTTGGCGCAATTTTGAATTGTGCAATTTTTCACTTTCTTCAGCAAGCCTTGATTTTTGTGCCGCTATCTATTTGCGGCATTTATTTTCAACTATTTGTTTTTTTTTTTTTGTTAACATTACCACGGGCGTTAAATTTTCTGATTATTAGCAACTTATTTGCCAATTATCGTTTGCCACCATCCGCCCACAAAATAAAAGCTTCCTGCTTGGCTATGCATAACAGCAACTAAGAAGAAGATGAACTGAGTTAGTTGATGTTGAGTTGTCGTCTTTGTTGTGGACTGTCATTTGTGTTGCCCCTATCGGCATGGACACGCCTGCAACAGCTGCTGCTCTGCAATCGTGGCTAATTTTTGAGCGCAACCTACGCTCAATTAAATTTTATTTCAGCATCATGAAGTTTATATTATATTAAATTCGCTGCGGAATATCTTCTTTATTTACTTATAACTGTAAAATGGGTAGAGTCAAAAAAGTGAACGTTATCATTAGTTAAGGCGGTCTTCTCATTCAAAACCCGTTTTTTGGACCCTTTTTAAAAAAATTCTTATTTGAAAACGCAAAGAATAATTGAAAACTTTTTTTATTTATTGCATTACAAAAGTTTCAAAGTAAATAAAAAAATTTTTTTTGCCTCGATACGTGGGCTGTTCAAAAAGTAATGAGACTTCAAAGTTGGTGGTGAAAAAAAAGGTGTCGTCACGGCGGCCACGATTCCGGGTCTCCGGAGCGTCTGAAATAAAAAAAAACAGGGGCTATAATCAGTATAGATGTAATTCTCGGGTGAACCTCAAGCTTAATTTTGTGATTTTTTTTGACAAAATGGCGGCCATTCAAAAAAAAAAATTCAATTTCGGGCTTTTTTTTGTAGTTTAGTGTAAAAAAAAAAAAACAGTAAAAAATTTTTTAAAATTATGGTCGAGGTTCACCCGAGAATGGTGACAATTCTGCGTCGATTCCACTTTGTTTCATGAAAATCGGTTTAGTTGAACTGGAGATATCATGGCCGCCAGTTCGAAAAACGTGGTTTCGAGATAAACGCGTTTAAAGTTTGAAGTAATGATGCTTTCAGTTGAACACCTGGACTCAAAAAATGCTTCAGCCCCTAAAATAAGCAGAAATGTGTATTTGTATGTTTGTATGAATATGTGTGCAAACACGTTTTTACCTAACAATAAACATTTTCAACAGAATTCGGTGGTTACTTTATGCCGCTTCGTTCGAAAATGAGGCGGAAAAAAAATAGCTCATTTTGACGAAGACCTTGCTTCACAAAAAAGGCTGTATCTTCTAAAGTATTTCTAAAAATCCTTTTAGGGGCATATTCACAACTACCCAAGCTATAAATAAATGCAAAAAAAAAAGTCGACAAAAAAAATTGCTCAATGAGAAGACCCCCTTAACTGTTTGAGGCGTTGGTGGAGGTTTTTTGGGGGGGAGGAGTGGTATTTGTGAGCGCTGTGCTTATTAATTAAATAAATTATTAGGATTTACGTCTTGATGTTATAAGCAGATGAACATGATAAAAGCTGGAAGCCATTAACACTATTTTAAAGTGCTTCAAAATGTGAATGAACTAAAGCAGCTGGTGGAGTAAGATTTCTCTGTTGGGCTCAAGCCCCATTTTTTTTTTCTTTGAATTTTTAATAAAGACAAAGTGAAGTGGTTATTGAAATGGTCATAAAATGGGTATTTATTAGCTCTTTATAAGAACATTAAATATTTTTTTGAGTGCGATGGATTGAATTTTATGTCTACATAACATTTTTTACTGATATGCGTTTGCATTCCAACTCGAATTAAATAGATAAAAAGCAAAATTTTCACATGTTCTCACAAATTTCTATTCATGTCAAAAAGCATTGAATTTAAAAATAGTTGTGCTTCTTTCAACAAAAGTACGAGTTAAAAGCAAGCTCTGTAAAGCAACCCTTAGCCATGCCAACCCTTTCTCATACCCATCGCCTACACACTTTTTATGTGAACGGACATGCCGAGTCCTTTGATGTAAAGTTTGTCAATGTTGCCTGCAACTCGCAGCTTATCAGAGAATTTTCAACACTGTCACACTTTTGGAAAATGTGCAAATATTAAACAGATGAAAGAGATTTTATTGATTTCTCTAAACTACTAGGTTGTAGGAGGCAAAGCAGCAGAACATGAGATAACAAGGATATAACTAAAACTGACATCCGCCACAATTTGATATTTTGCGTGTGTATTGATAAATTTAGTTTCTAAATGTGTTAAAGTGAAAATAGCAGGGACCGAAAATAACTGTTATTTTTCAATTTCTAAATGAAAAAGACACAATGAAAAAATTGTCGCAGGACTTTTTCGAATATACCATTATGTTACAAATGGCCTCAGCTTCATCAATATTAAGTGCCTTTGAAATTTTCGACTGATTCTATAAAAGTTAAAAATTAACTGTTATTTTTTGTCTTTTATTTTTTCGGGCAAATATAACCGTTAGTTTTGACTTTTATTTTATCGGTCAAAAATAACAGTTATTTTGTGACTTTTATTTTTTCGGTCAAAAATATCAGGCACTTTGTATTTTTTTAAAGGCCGCTTGACCAATTAAAAAAACTATTGATGCCATATTTAAATTGTGCACACCGATGAGACCCAAATAATGGTACCACTAGTTTTTTAGTCGGTCAAACAGCCTTTGAAAAAACACAAATTGCCTGATATTATTGACCGAAAAAATAAAAGGCAGAAAATAACTGTTATTTCCGACAGATAAAATAAAAGTCAAAAGTAACTGTTATGTTCGCCCGTAAAAATATAAGGCACAAAATAACTTTTATTTTTGTCGGAAAAAATAAAAGTTAAAAAATAACAGTTAATATGTGACTTTTTCGATAAAAACCATAACTGGTACGGTCCCTGGAAAATAGCTTTAGGAAATTTTGCCAAACATATGAGCTCTTCATAAAATTTTGTCAACATTTCATATAATAATGTATATTATTTTTTTTTCCCCCTAAAGTTAGTCTGCTTGACAATACTTATGCAGGGTTGCAATCTGCACCCTCATACTAACGCACCAAAACACTCCGAAAAAATAAAAAACAACAAAACCATCAAAAAGCATTTAGCTATAAAGCGTTTCTAGAACCAATTAAAACCGTAGCAAGCCATCAAATTTAATGTTTGCCTGAAAATCAAAGCATTGTTGTTAACGAGTCACCATTAAGGATGACAGAATGAAAGTCATAGAATATGTTTGTTCATCGTTGGTTTCTCTATGTTTGTGACACATTGTGGAATTTTTATAACATCTGTAAAAATACAATAAAATATAAGGGTTGTTCTTCTTTCATTAATGCTCGCACACAGCTCGCATTGAAAAAGGTGATTTCGGTAGAGCGCACGTTTGGGAAAAATATTTTTGATATCAGAAATATTAACAATAACCTTGAGCAGAGTTAATCAGGGTGCAAAGGTGGTGAGTGGAAATTTGTTATCTATGTCAAATCAGTGTTAAAAATTTTTAAAGCTGAGTGTCATGTTTAAACGCCTGCCATTTGTTATAAGCACGCAGCAAAATTTAGTCATTGGGGGCATATAAAGACTGTCCCAGAAATAACTGTGCTTTTGTTTTTTTTTTTATTGTAAAAAAACCTGATGAAGTTTATTTAAAAATTCTTTCAGTTTATTATTAAGTGAACATTACAAAATAAATGAAAATTTTATTTACACTGAAAAAAATACACTTAAAAAAATTATGCACTTTTTGATTAAGGTCCTCCATTAGGATTTTTACCACCCTTCGTTGACCTTGGTGTATGCCCGACGCCATTTACGTCAAAATATTTCAATGTTTTTCGCAGTTTGTTTGATCTTTTTAAGATTTATTTTCATTAAAGCCCAATATCTATCGATTGGACGAAGTTCGAGGCAATTTGGAGGTTTGACTTCTCTTGGTACCACAGTGACATTATTGGCTTGGTATCAATCTATCGTTCTCTGCAGTGACATCTAGCGTAGTGACATGTTGCTAGGTCAGGCCAAAATAGTACTGAACCTTCGTGCTGACGTATAAAAGGCAGCAAACACCGGAGCGGAGACACTCTCTGATGTAACTTTCGGTGTTGATTTTGCGATCTTTCACAAATTCCTTACTTCGAAGGCCACATTTGCAAATGGCCTGCCACACCATGTATTTCTTTTGAAATTTGGTATGTTTTTCGGTGGTAAATTGAGAGGATGCTTCACCCCTTCTAACTGCAGTATAATAACCGTGTTCAGGTAACTGCTTGAAATCCTTTTTGCAGTACTTTTCATCGTCCATAATCACGCAATTAAATTTGGGTAGGTAATCGCGATACAGTTTTCGAGCCCTCCTCTTGGCTTCGGCGTCCTTTTCTTCTGACCTATCAGGTTCTTTTTGTACTTTATAGCTTCTTAGGTTGTAAAATTTTTTAATCCGTTGAACACTTTACTTCGATGTTCCCGCTTTTGCTGCCATATAACGAACCGAAGTGCCTTGATTCTGAGTAAACAGCCGCTTAACGTTCTGGGCCACCGTTTGGTTCGCTAGACCACTTTTTCTCCCTAACACTGGCGTTTTTGATAAAGGGGTTAGCTGTTTGTATCGTTTTATGGTCCTTCCGACAGTTTTTACGCACACGCCAACTTTCTTAGCAATCTTTTTGTAAATGATGTTTTGGATTTTCCAGGTTTTGCAAATATAATTGCTTTCCGCTTTTCTTCTTGTTGAGACGACATCTTTTCAGTAGCTCTTTTATTTTACTAATGAGTATTTTTTGTTTTTTAATCTGCAATATTTATATTTTATTTAGGTACCAAATATATTGCTAAAGAGGTAGCACTTTTTTTTTATTTAGCATTGTAAAGATTTTTTTAATAAAATTTTTTAAATAGACCTAACAAATTATTCTGTCTCCAATTTAAATATTTCTTATGACCACCTTTGCTAGAATGCTTTGGTAATACTCGGACTGATGTTTTCCCATTCTTATTGCCCTTTAAATAGTTGACTTCAAATTTAGAATGTAATCTCCTTGGCAACCCGACTTTTCATAATGGACCCCAGGTGTTCGATTGGGTTTTGGTCTGTCAACTGTGCAGGGCACACCAAAACTCTGTTGTCCTTCAACCATTCTGAAACAATTTTTGCAGTATGCTTCGGATCTTCGTCCTGGTGGAATATAAAATCTTATTCTAGTCCCAGAATACGCTGCAAAATACCAGAGTATGCCTCTGTATTCATAATGCCATCTATAAATTACATCTCTCCACATTTATTCCAAGTCATGCTTCACCTTAATATCATGCTTGCTCTTAGAAATACCGAATAAAAAATAAAATAAATGCTTTTCTTGATATCCTTACAAAAATTCGTCATGCTTTATGGTTGTCGCAAGCACTCCTTTTTCTAACGTTTACATTTAGACTTTAAGCAGTCTATCTTAACCTTTATCAGTGTTTAAAGTTGACACCTGCCGTGTGGGCTTAATTCAACTTGCAACATTGTTTGTAGTCCAATTTCTAGAAAATAAACTCCAATAAAATGTTTTCAGGAATAGTATCATGATAATAATAAAATTATCACAATAATTTATACCATTTTCTTTTATCTAATGTCCTTCAAACAATCGACAGTGTTCGTTCAAATGGGTCGATTTTTTATTTGAGTTACTTTCAGACCTGTTTCCGACCTTTCACCAATTAAAGATTCTTAGTGAATGCTTTTCTTTTCAATTTGTTTCATGCGGAATTCAAGATTGCAATTATCGCATATAAAATTTATTATTTTCCTTTTAGACATGACCAGTGAGTGCCCTTCTTTATAAGAAATATACTTTTACTTGAGCGCGAACCTTCCCAGTATTTCAAGCATTTATTTTTTTAAAATCTGCTTCAAGTAGAACCATTATGTGTACATTTATTTTGAGGATAAATTCAAATCACCTTCATTGGTAAGAAGCGAGACCTATCTAAATTCTCTTGCATATAGGATATGCCAGCCTGGTTGCACTGAGAAACAACTAAACGCCGACTCGTTGTCTAGCTTGCGACATTAAGCTTACCACAGCCAGCACGAAGCTCCCCGAAGGGCCAGCCCACGATAGTCCCCCGGCAAAAGGGTTTCTACCTAAGAATGAGCGCTTAACAAAAACTGGAAATGAATTTAATGCTTTAGGCACACATGACTTGATAAGCAAGCTTATCATAGTATTAAATACTTCTAGATACTTTTTGGGTAATTTTTAAGATTGTCAAGATCCAAACCCTCTTGAGACACACCAGCATTCCAAAACTGACCGCCTTATCTAAATCAGATAAGAAAACTTGGTCAGCCAGCATACCACATCACTAGAATGAAAGCATGCCCGAACACAGGTTCATATTCTGCTTTTGTGCCAATTTTATTTCGGCATAAATATGACCTTATTGTTGGAATCTTTTTTCTTTTTTTCTTTTTTCTTTCTTTCTTTTTTTCTTTCTTTCTTTCTTTCTTTCTTTCTTTCTTTCTTTCTTTCTTTCTTTCTTTCTTTCTTTCTTTCTTTCTTTCTTTCTTTCTTTCTTTCTTTCTTTCTTTCTTTCTTTCTTTCTTTCTTTCTTTCTTTCTTTCTTTCTTTCTTTCTTTCTTTCTTTCTTTCTTTCTTTCTTTCTTTCTTTCTTTCTTTCTTTATCCTCATTTATACTCTATCACCCTTAGAATATATCAGATTTTAATTCATACCAGTAATTATCGTGGCTAAACCAGATTTATTGACTATCTCCGTGCTTACTTTATGTTTTATATCATTTGCTATGGATACGCAGGTACAATGACCAGATTTGTCTCCCACTTCCATGATTTTGAAAGCGAGGACTCATGGCATCCTATTTTAAATGACGTACATAATTAAACCGTAGTCCAAATACGCATTTTAAAAATAATAAAAGTCCATAAAACTTTCTCCTACGAGGAATATCTGCTCTGGCCAGTAGTAGTCTATCTGAACCAAATGACACGCTTCCTAGTTAATAGTTCCCTAATTTACTAGTTCACATTTTCCTGAACGCATTGCAATCTATGTTTTTCATTTCACTAGAGTTCGCCGGTGGCCGAAATTTGACCTTTTGACATACAGTCTCTGTTGATTCGATACAAAATTAATGTCAAAAACAATTTTTCTTCATAAAAATTTGGCATAAGAAAAATTTTTTAAAAAAGCCGATGCACTCCTTGTCCGCACTCGGATCTATATAATTAATACGCTAAGGATTTCAATTCCTCTCACACCAGTGAACGGATTTTAAGATAAAAATTGTGTTTTCGCATCAAGGGATTCCCAACCTTTCAAAACAGAAATAAAAGTTTGGTACAAAAAATCGCTATTTAATCGATTTGCAATTCGTTTGAGAAGAGTTTATTAATTGATCACATTTGAATTTTTTCAAAACTAAAAATTTGTAACCATAATTATCTTTTATTCATTCCTCAAATGTGAATTGTGTGAAAAATGCAGTTTCAAATTCAAATATTCCGCTTACTGAGCAAACAACTCAGTCGAATTTTAACGATTCGTCGTTTTTTCATCGAAATGTGTTATAAATCGATGTCGTTGGTGGTCTGTAAGTATTTCTAATAAATTTCTTAATTATATCTGTAAATTATATTTGGTCTCTTGAATCTAATTTCTACTTCGTTTTTATTATATTTAGTTATGTTTTATAGTTTGGAAAGGTAAGTTGTGATATTTTCCAAACGATATAATTTTCTCTCAGTATTAATATTAGTGTTAGTGCGTCTTCGTCCTTTTACACTTACATTTAAAAAGTTACTGTCAGATCTAATCGTTTTAAGTTTAATTATTTAGTTGACCTTTTATCATTTAAAAAGAAAATATCAAAATCGGTTAAGGAACACGGAAGAAAATGGTTCTTAACTGTTTTTCCTATGCTTATCTAAATCTCAAAATTAAAAGCTTTTTCACCGCAATTTTATCGCATAATACCTTCGCATAAATTCAGCATGTTATCATTAATTAAGAACAGAAAAAGGGTCTCAGGAAGTTAAGAAGAGACAAAAATTCAAAAAGGTATTGAAAATGTGAAATCGAGCAACGCACCGAGAGGAACACGAAAACAACTTTGGAAAATTATATTCAATATTGTTACTTTCCAAAAGGCTCATTCCATACAGACGAGTGTGACGTTTTGACTACTTTATCGTGCTGAAAATGGTATTAACTGGTTAAAATTTTAGCAATTTACTAAAGGGTATTTTAGAAGATGCCCCAAGGTTTCAAAATGCTAAAACAAAATGCAATTATTTATACTAGTTTAATAGTTACATTCGCTTAAACACCTGGGACGGGTGTGACGAGCACAAGTTTAAAAACTAAAAATTCTGAGTTTAACATTGAAATTCAGTCCAACTGCCACAATGAGACAATTTTTGACTTAGATATTGTCAAATTTAATATATTTTCTGTTGAATACCAGTGAAAAATATTTTGAAAAAATGGCGATAACCATTCTTTTTTAAACTTTTAAATGGGACGGGTGTGACATAAGATTGTCCCGGGTGTGACGAGTGCGAATGATGTGGGAATTATATATAAGAACTTAATGGGTATAATAACTTTCACATATTTTTGACACTTAAATCAAAAATATATGTTTTTAATTAATGTATTAATTTAAAAAAAAAATATTTTTTTGCAAAAATTTTTTTTGCATGAATTTTTTATCAAATTAATACCTGTACAAATAATTTCAAGTTTTTAATGTATTTAAAAAAAAAATTTTTTTTTGCAAAAAATTTTTCGCATGAATTTTTGATCAAATTAATACCTATACAATTGATTTCGCTATACATGAATTAACAAAACTTGTTTTAATCAAAGAATTCATTCATAAACTTGCAAAAATTTCATTATTAGAAAAAAATTTTGAAAACCGTTCCGGGTGTGACCAACTTCTTGCAACGGAAATGAAGAATAAAAATAATTTATTGAATGAAAAAAGTTAACAAATTTATGTAAAACATCAACATCCTTACTTTTGGAAAGTTTCATTCTTATCATAAGCCCATGTTGCTTCTTAGGAAAACTATAGCCTTTTTTGGGACGGGTGTGACACAGAAAAAACACTCAGTTTAAATATTTTGTACTTTGAAAACGCAGTAACCAATCATTATTACAAACTATTCTAACACAACATTAATATCTTTTTTAATATTACTGACCTTATTTTTTTTAAAGTTGTATCAAAAGATGACTGATTTCAATGTTTTAATTAAATCAAAATATTTAAAAAATTTTTTCAACTCGAAGTTTGTTTAGTTAAATTGTCAAAATAATATTAAAAATAATTTAATTTAAAAATATTTTTGCAACAGGACTAACTTAAGATTCCACTTCAATTCGAAAACCAAAAATTACTTCAAATACGTGCATTTTAGAATTCATGTTTCCGTTCCTCATTTCTGTGGAATGAGCCAAAAGCCATTTCAAGTTTTTTTTTTGAAAAAGTATCAGCTAGTAAAAATATAAATTGTATAAAACATTATTATTTGAACTCTTTTAGAACCGATTTCTTGTTTTATGAAGTTTTATTTGTTTGTTTTAAGAAGTCAAATACTGATCATTTGTATTCAATGGCAAAGCGACTCATATACTTCACAGATAGTTTTGAGCAATCTATGTTTAAGACATGAAATTATAACCCATTAAAGTCATCTATCTTAAACTGGTTAAGTTATGGATCTAAGCAACATACACTGGTGGCCAAAACTAAAGCAACTCAATATCAGTATGGGCATAAGCTTAATAAAATTCACAATATTAAAGATAGAGCGAATTTTTTTGTTTCTAAAACATAATTATTTATTAACTAATTGAAAAAGAAACTGAAAGAATTATATTCATTTCTGTATGTTTTTAAATAATGTATTAAATGCATAAGGCTCAAAATTTCCTTGGTCATAACTAAAGCAACTCTACTGTAAGATTTGTTTTGGCGACGATAGTTATAAGAACAACCGTTTATTATGTTCCGTTATGTTTACTATAATTGTTTGCCTGACATAAAAAAAGTTATTTTTGTAATTGGCTGCGTATTAATCAAGTTAGAAGTAATTTTTAAAAATTTAATTAAAATGGCGAGAAACAAGTATAATTCATGTATAAAAGAGAAAATAATTAGTGAATATAAAAAGGGTAAATGTCAAAAAGCTTTAGTGAACAATTTGGAATAGGCAAATCTGTGATTTCGCGGCTTATAAAGCGTTTTCCAGTGACTAAGTCTGGGGTCACAATTCACCATGGCGGAAGGCCAAGGAAAACCTCACCGCGAATGACCCAAAATATAATCCGTGAAATAAAAAAAAAACCCATTTGTAACATCCACGGAAATATTCCGAGATTAAGAATTAGAAATCAACGCTAGAACCGTTCGCAGGCGAGCTATAGAGGCCAGATTAAGTGCACGCAAACCTGCCAAAACTCCATTTATTTCATCGAAAAATCGGTTGGCTAGGCTGGCCTTTGCTAAAGAGCATATCGTTTGGAATGTTGCTCAGTGGAGAAATATTTTGTTCTCCGATGAATCAAATTTTAATATCGAGGGCTCTGACATGAAAAATTTTACCGTAAGACGGCCGGCCAATACACGCTTAACTCCTCAATACTGTAAGAGAACTTTGAAGCACGGAGGAGGCAACACTATGGTATGGGGCTGCTTTTCTTATCACGGAGTTGGACCCATTTATGAAATTAAGGACACAATGGACCGATTTTTGTACAAATCTGTTTTGGCAAACGTTATGTTGCCTTATACAGAGGAGGAAATGCCACTGCTTTGGGTCTTCCAACACGATAATGACCCAAAGCATACCTCGAATTTTGTTAAAGAATGGCTGCGCGACCATAATATTAGGGTTCTCAAATGGCCAGTGCAGTCCCCCGATTTAAGCCCGATAGAGAACTTGTGGAGTATCGTCGCACGGAAAATTAAGAGGGATAATGCAACGAATAAGCACACAATCTTCAGTCGCAATCAAGACGCATGGAACAACATTCCGCAGGATCAAATTCATCGACTCATAGATTCAATGCCTCGTAGATGTGCTGCTGTCTAGAAAAATAAAGGATATGCTATTGATTATTAAATATTTTGAGTTATTTATTTGAAATTTGAAAAGTTGCTTTAGTTATGACCAAGGAAATTTTGAGCCTTATGCATTTAATACATTATTTAAAAACATACACAGAAAAAATTATTGGAGGTGGATTTGAATAAAAAATTTTGTAACTTTTTAACAAAACGATTATTCAATTTGAATAAATTTCATCAATTTTTTATTCATATTGAATATTTTTTTGTTGTATTAACAAATAATCTTCATATTCATTAAAATTTGGTTGGTGAATTGAACGAAAATATTTTGTAAATTTTTGACAGAAGCTGTATTCAAATTGAATAAAAATCATCAAATTTTTATTCATATTGAAGAGGATTTGTTAAACTAACAAAATTTCGTGAAAAAAATCCAATTTTGAGCTTACAAAATTTCAGTATTGCAAAAATTTTAGCCCATTCCATTTACAAAAATTGTGCGTTGTTTTGAAGAAATTTCATTGAAATTTATGGAGTTTTATTGAGGAAAAATATTCAATTTGAATAAATACTTTCATCAGTTTTCAGAGATTGATAAAATTTCGTTAACTTGAAGAATTAGTTTCATTAACTGATGAATTTTCATCAAATTCATTAAAATCTGGTAGGTGAATTTAACTATTAAGTTTTTATTTATGCTTTACGAAAAATTTTATTAAGATTGAATTAAACTTACAAAATTTATAAGGCATTTGTATGATTTTGTTAAGTGAACAAAACTTCTTCTAAAACAAAAAAGTTCGTGGTAACCAAATTTTATCATTTAAAAAAATTAACCTAATTTTAGTGACAAAAATCGACTGTTATTTTGAAGAAATTTATTAAATCTGATGGTGTTATATTGAAAAAACTTCTTCAATTATTCTTCTTATTTTGCGGCACGGAATAAATTTTTCAAATTTTCAAATAAATTTTGGGTGAAAAATATCATGAAATTTTCTATTACTAAGAGATTTTTTGTTTTAATAACCCAATTTTTGGTATATTATATTAATGCTTTAGATAAAAATATGTATGTTATTGAAAAATCTATTAATTTTATTAATTTGGATAATCTTATTTCGCAAATATTTCTATATATAGCGAATTCAGGGAATTTTGTTGTGCTTAAATTCAAGTTAACATTTTACGTATACGTTATCAATTGTATTTTATTGAAGAAATTTCTTCATTCCGAATAAAATTCGTTCAAAATTTTATCGCATAAAAAGAAATTTTCTTCAATTTGAATAATGCATTTTTTCAATTTTGTAATATTGAAGAAATTTCTTCACTATGAAGAATGATTGAAGAAATTTCTTCACTATGAAGAATGTTTTATGCCAAGTGAAGAATTTTCTTCAAATTGAAGAAATTTATTTAATGTCAAAAAATTTCTTCACAAAGTACAGTTATCTTTGGAACTAAGAATATCAACAATTTTTGACATCATAGGCGTCATTTTAAAACATTTTTCAAGTGGATGAGTCATAGATGGATGAAAAAGAAGAATTAAAAAATATTCTTTTAAAGTTCACGGAGGCAGTAATTGATAACTTTGATATTGTTAATTATCTTTTTGGTAAGTTTTCTTGAAAGATTTCAAAATTTTAATTTTTAACTATTTAATTATCTTTTAGAGTGTGGAATTGACTCAGATGAGTTACTTTTAATACAGCCGGAACAGCTTCAACAATTTTTTCAACTTCATCTTCTTCCAATTGGTCTCTAAATAACAATTGAATACAACTTGAAAATTCTACAACAAATTCACACGTAAGTAGTAATTTTAACACATAATTTTTAACGCTTTTATTCGAATCTGTGCGGATTAAAGAGTTTGTTCGAAGTATATCGAATATGTATTCGAATATGAAAATAATTTCAATAAAAATTAATCAAAATTTTTTAGTAATCTTTTCTTTTTAATAAACAAATTATATAAGCAAACCAAAAGTAAACTATGAGGAGATTTGTTATTGTTAATCACTTAGAATTTATTCGTAATGATGCGACATAATTAAAACATTGTATCATATAGTTTTATTATTTATTTAATTATATTATTTTTTATTTACAGATTCCGATTTCATTATCCAAAGTCCCAAAATTTCAACACTTATATCCAAACTGAAAGATTAAAAGCGCAGTTATAAGAGATAATTTTTTGATTTCTTATTTTAAATTAAAATGTGTTTGCATTATTTAAGTTTTTGAAACTGTTTTTTAAGTATTGAAAATCAAATTTTATCCATTCTATTTTTCATGAATTCATTTTTATAAAATAATTTCAGTTTAAGAAATATTATAAATATATATAAAATTGTATATATTTTAAAAACATTTTATATAACATATCTAAATAAAAATAACTATGATAAGTATTTACAATAATTTCAGTTAAAAGAGCTGTGTAAGCAAACTCAACTTGAAAAATAAAATTATTTAAAGCAAAGTAAGATTTTTTATTTTCTTTTCTTAAAATTTGCGTACTGGGGCATCATTTTGGTAAGTAGTGACCATCAAAAACAAGAATATTTTGTCAATATAAATAATGAAATAATTTGTATTGAAGAATATTTCATTATTGTGAAGAAAAAAAGTAATAATGAATAAAATTTTATTAATATTAAGAAAAAATTTAGTCCAATTGAAGAACATTTTATTGAAATGAATAATAAAATAAGTCAAATTGAAGAAAATTATGTGGTCTTGAAAAATATGTATATTAGTCATATTGATAATAGTTCGTTAAAATTAAAACTAAATTTAGTAATATTGAATAAGATTTCGTTATATCGAAGAAAACAATTACTCAAATTGAAGATTATTTCGTCAATATGAAGAATAAAAATAGTCATTTTGAAGATATTTCGTTGAATTATTCACTTATTATAGAATTTTTTTGTTAATGTGAAGAATTTTTCGTTGTTTTGAAAAAAATTTTATAAATTTTAATAATTCTTTTTCGTTACAGTAAAGAAATTTATTCAAAATGATAAAATTTTATTCAAAATTAAATTTGTAAAAATTATTCAAATTAACAGAAGATTTGTTGCGTTAACACCTAGGAGGTGTTGACCGCATAGTGATCACCGTTTCATCAGCTTGACCTGCTTTTTAATCATATTTACCGCCATAATTTTTTCTGTGTACATAAATAAATATAATTCTTTCAGTTTCTTTTTCAATTAGTCAATAAATAATTATGTTTAAGAAAAAAAAATTTTCGCTCTATCTTTAATATTATGAATTTTATTAAGTTTATGCCCCATTCTGATATTGAGTTGCTTTAGTTTTGGCCACCAGTGTACATAAGTTGTTTTATATGTTAAATCGAACGTTATACTTCACAGAAGGTTTTAGACGGTGTTTACTTAAAAGAGGGTACTTTTATACTAAGGCAAGTGATTTCAGTATCTTCAGAGCAAAATTTGTATCATTTTACATGATAAAATAAGTTTAATGTTTCTGAATATTTGCAGTTAGTACAGTAGGCACAAAAATATATCTAGGTATACAGAAAAAAAGCCTTGGCCAAGTGAAATTTATAAATCTATTCTGTCCACAATAGTTTAGTGGCAGATTTTTGCGTTTGACAGCACTTAAGGCATTGTGTGGCTTTGGTAGTTTATTAAGTTTAATGGATTGTTTAAGGAACCATCATCACTGAATTATTTTTTGACCAAGTATTCTGCATTTTGCTGTTTCACATCCCTGGTGCACAAGACTTTGTAGACAGCTCCCTTACTCTCGCATCTTCAAAGCTCTTTAACTAACAGAGAAGTTAACTCTTGAACGTTTTTCATTCAGTTGATTCTCACTTTCCCTTCTTTGGGACCTAGTGTAGTTAGTTAATGCTTTCTTGATTTCAATTCCTTGAATAGGCTTTTCTGATCAATACTTTTTTTAATGCAATTAAATCAAAAATTCAATTCATATTTTTTTCCCAACGTTTCGTTGTTTGTTTGTCAACATCTTCAGGGGATATCGTGAATGTAGAATTTTAAACTTAAAACATTGAACTTGAAAAAAATTTAAACATTTAACATTCAAAATAATAATTTTATCTTAAGAAAACAAATTGGTCTAAAAAACTCTTATTTGGTTACACCACTTGTCAACACTGTTTTACTGTTAGTTAATATTTGTGTTCATATTTGTTCCGTTATTAGACAAAAATATGTAAAGATCATCTTTCTAAGATGACTCTTATGGGGACAGGGGCGGTTTCCGCCCAATTTCTAGCCGACTGAGCTGGGCAAAACGGTCAAACACAGGCTCATTGCATGGCTAATTCTTTTATTTAATTATTAGTAATATTAAATTCTTATATTGAACTACATTATCGAAAACTGTCGCGTCTGTTACATTTACATGTCTGTTACATTTATTATTCACAGAATATTTACGTTCTAAACATTTCAAAACAAGTTTTTGAAAAATTGTCACATACGTTACATAAAAAGATCACACCCAAAGCATATTATAGTTACTTCAACGTATATTTTTATTACTTTTTTTGTCATTTGACCATGTTGGCCATCATAAAACGAATTTTTTAAAAAATGTCACATACGTTACAAACAAATTTCACATTCGAAGAATGTAGTGAAACGTTTATTTTCATATTATTTTGATTTTGTTGGTGTGAATATCATTTAATTAATTTTGAAAGACTTCCTTCCATCAATATGTCATAACATTTGCAAATTATTGTATATTCAATGCACTAAGTTTAAAGCAGAACTAGTATGAAAGCCCAAACTACAACAGGTTGCAACAAATTTTAATGAACAATACGACAAAAAATTTAATTTATATATACATGTCACTTTTTCTATCAACTAAATTTTCTCAGCATGTTTCCTGACTGAAAATTTTTTCAGATAGTATAAGTAAGAAATTATGAAAAACACTGTAATAGCAAGAAATAATAACAGTTTGAGTCATATAGGGTGCGTAGTATGCCACTTGCTATTTGTGTATTAAGATGAAATATTTATCAAATATTATTCCTTTCAAACTCATTTTGTTTCGAAAATTGGACCATTTTGTGCAGTTGATATCTCGAATAATTGAAGAAGAATTATGCTAGAAAAATCAATAACGGAATGGTTGATAATGTAATGTTATTATTTAAGGCTTTGATTTTAGATATTATAGCGGTGATTCTTAGAGAACACATTTCTCTATGATTATCTCTAAAATTCCGAATTTGTAGATGAGACAGTCGTGTACGAAATGATTTATATGTCAATTTATAACGGTTATAATTAATTTAAGTGTGAATATATTCTCATAGGATGGATTTTTTACGAATTTTTATGTCCGTTATATTAGCACTAGCATAAAAGCTCCTTTTATGACGGGTTGGTACCAATGTTATCACTGACTATTATTAAATAAATTTTCTATGCATACTTTCAGGTTGAACATATTTCGTTAAGTTTAAAAAGCACTATATAATTATAGTTTGAGAGATATGAGGTGCAGTCCATGACTGTAAGAAAGAAAATATATTTTGTTTGCATACTTTCAGGCTCTTATAAAGAAGCACTGTAATAGCAAGAATGGCATGCAAAGTAAGTGGTGACCGGTCACTTTTGTTTTTTTTTTTTTTTTGTTTAATAGCAAGAATGAACATAAGGACAAGATTTGCGTGCAAAAAGTAGATCCAGATAAGAACTCAAAATGACTGCCACGGATATATACATATATATTCCAAACATTATCATGCATTTTAAGGGCCAAATAATTAAACTGGAAGCAAAGATAATGCATTATTCAATTCTTTTACTTTCCACATTTTTTCAATAAGTTTTAGAGATTTAAAGCTTAAAATTGAATTATTTTAGCTAACAAGAAATTGTTTAAATTTAAGGCATACATTTTGACCGCATAACCTTAATATTTAGAAAAATTACACAGCCAAATCTGCAGCTAGAGTTTCCCCAACTATTTATATGACCACAAGCCGTCAAAGAAATGTGGTCAAAGCAACTTGGTATGGAAAAAAGTGAAAACTAAAGCCAACAAAAACAAAAAGGAAAAAGTAAAAAAAAAGAGTGAAATAAACGAAATTGAAATTTAAATTGAATAGAGTTGCATTGGCAGCAGAAAAACCGCACAAAAAAAGAGCAACATCGGGGAAAATGCAAGTTAGATTTCTTCGAAATATAGCTAGCACAAGCTTCAAAACAAAATAATTACAAAAAAAACACAAAAACAAAAAAAAAAAAATCAAAAACAATGAATGCTCAAGATTTAAAATAGCTTTGCGGTTTGTGTGATTTCTAAAGTAATTTATTTTCAGAGTTGCCAGATGAAAAGCTGCTCTACTCATCTGCTGTTGCTTACCAACACAATGCTAGTTAGTTTGGTCAAATATTTACACAAAATATTTTCCAAAGGAATCCAGATGATGACAATGATAATTTAGATGTTGATGATGACGATGACGATGATGATGTTAAGCCAACGCAAATGCCCTAACGTCAAAAACAGGCAGTTATTTTAAACAAAAGCGTCTAAAAATAGCACTAAAGAAAGGTAGTTAGTAGCTGAGAACATAAAAACAATTTTCTGAATAACCTAGCCATAATAATACAATTTATTTTCTAGGCTTTTTAGTAGGAGATCTTTTAAAAAAATAAAATCTCCGCTTTACCTAATTAATTTGCAGGCAGGTAGAGGAGGAGTTTACGTTTGTAATTAATTGAAGGTATTTTTCAAAATAATGCCCTGGCAACAAATGTCTGTCTGTCTGTCAAAGCAATGGACAAAAATTGAAAGAATAGACAATGATGACGATGATGATGATGATGATGATGATAATGATGATGATGATAATGATGATGAGGGCGCAAAGGGGGTATAGCTTAAAAATTAGTGGAACCAAAAAAGTTTTAAATGAAAATCTGCTTATCAGTCAATGTCAGTGGTTTTTGTTGTGGTTGTTTTTGGGTGTTTTTCATGTTTACCATATTAATTTGTTGAAATTTTATCAGCAACGCAAGCACGTGTCTGAGATTCATGAGCAGTTTTTTTTTATGATATTTTTGTGTGTTTGTTAACTAAACAAACATTTTAGCTATCCTTAAGAACTGAATGAATTGTTTGTTAAGCTTAAAAGAGAGCTTTTTTTCTTTTGGGCTTTTAAGCTTTAATCACAGTGCGAGAGTTGGCAGTGTTTAAGGCAGTTGTTGGCACTGAAATAAGATACCGTAAGTTATAAGATACGCAAATAAAATACATAAGTTATATCTCCGGTAGTAATTTATATTTTTTTATACGAACCTCAAGTTAAATATTTGAAATGTCCTTAAATAAATTTTGTTTTTTGTTATGGGTTTGAAGCTTTTAGTTGAGTTTACAATTTTTCCATGTTTTTTAAGAACCATCATCATAAGGAACTGTAGATAGTTTATTTTTCTGTATTTCTCTGATTTAAAATTTTCTTTAAAATCTATAAAATTTCGAAAGTTGGCAACACGAGTTAGTACCTTGAAATTCTCAGAGTTGGCAGCACTGGTTGTTAGTAAAAGCATAGAGATGCACAAGAAAGTACTTTCATACTATTTAGAGTACGTTTATGTTATAAGAGTACGAAGCTTAAAACTTTTAGTACTAGTACTATTTTATTTGGGAAAACTATTTTATGGTGCAAAAAATTTATTGTGAAGTAGAAAAGCCTTCGTTTTTCTGTTGCGCAACACTTTTAAAGCGGCGGCATTTGGGTAAGTTTTTAAAATATGATTTAGGGTTGTCATGAGATAATTTACTTTAGTAACCGGCTATCAATTATTATCAATAGACAAAATTAATTAACTGGTTATCGGTTACGGTTATCACCAGGGCCTGGATTTTTTTGGCTTTGAGTATTTTTTTTTTTTTTTTTGTTGGCGTTATAATAGTTCGGGGATACAAATATCGTACGTTTTGAGTATTTCTGATTGCACACAAAACATTTAATTTAACCTTTGTTAACCTTTTTTACAACTTTTTTTACAAAAACTTTTAAAATTTTGTTAATATTTCACATAAAGTTTTTTACTTTTTTTAAGGTGAGACATAATATTCGCGGCAGAGCAAAAATTCATTAAAGTCAAAAACAAACAATTTTCCAAATTTTTTTTGTGTTATTAGGCGTAGTCGAATGCAAACGAAATATTTCAAACACTTTTACTTGAAAGTGCCTGAAAAGCGTTCGTTTACTGAGAGAATTGTGTAAAAGAGGGGAAATATGATTTTGTCTGCGTTCAAGTTTTTTAAAGTTTTTACTAGTAGAATTTCATGAGGTAAAAAGATGAAAACTGTCTAACGGTAGGTGTGAGGAGCAGCACAGCAGTTGCGAACTAGGCCGATTTGATATTTTTCAGTTTTTTACCAGAAAATCGTTCGTTTACTTTTTGGTGTTGGAGTTAATTCTCTCTCAGTTTAATTACTTTTGACGTTTTTCATTATTTTACTAAAAAAGTACGCGAACAGACCTATTGTTGAGAATGAACAATTTACAAGAAAAAAATTCAAATAAATATGTTTTTCACTCCAACATGGTTTTACAAACTGGCGGCAGAGAAAAAAACGGGTCCTCGTGGTTTCAGTGCTGGGAGTCGCAAGAAATGTCTGATCTGGAAAATAAATTACGTTTTTAAACCTTAACAAAATTGGCTACCGTATGACAGGAGCTTTTTTTTAAATTTTTTTAAAATTTTTGGTGAACAAAACCAAATTCGAAAGTGTGCTTTTTCAAAAAAAATATTGACTTTAAAAATTAAAAAAAATCGAATAAAATTTTTAAAAATCTCGTGTCATACGATAGCGAATCAAGTTTAAAAAAAAAAAAACAAAAAAAAAAATTCGTCAAAAATGAACCACAATTAGTACGAAAAACGTGGTATCGAGATAAACGCGTTCAAAGTTTGTGAACAAAGAAAAATTATTGTTGGAAAGGTATTAAGTTCTTCGTTCTTTCTGTGTATCGCTTTAACCACAACTGTGTGCGAAAGCTGACAAAAAGTGAGAAATCGAAATCTGATAAAATTAAACATTTCTTATTCATACAAACAATTACTTTAATTTGTTCACTGCTTTATCGTCCAGTTTACGATAAATTTTTTTTTAGTCACATAGCTTTGATTAAAGCGATACACAGAACGAAAGAAGAACTTAATACCTTTCCAACAATAACAATTCCACGTTAATCTAATAAAAAGTGTGTCTTTTACAGTGGTTTTAAAAAAATGTCTTTTTTAAAATAGCAAAACATTCAATTTTTGTTGGTCAATAATAGTTATAGTGAAACAAAATTTTCTCAATTTTTTTATGTCAAAATGTTAGTTTGAGTTAGAAATTTAACATTTAAGAAGATGTGGGTATACGTTCTGTGAAAAATAAAAAGTTACAAGCAAAAAACATTTTTTTTTTACCAAAAAGGACCTTCAGGAGAATCAAAATTGCTTCGGCGGTTTTTCTCCGATATGAAAAAAAAGTATGCACAAATCATTTAAATGAGTTCCTCTAACTTTTGAGACCCCGATCGGTTGACATTTTTTGTATCCATATAAGAATGATCCGGTCTAATACCCAACCTTTATTTTTTACTATACATAGTAGGGAGACCAATTTTTTTAGTTTTAAAAATCTTGAATGATTTAAAAAACATTTCAGTTCCAAAAGAGAGTTATTGTGTTCTAAAACTTTAGCAGGTTATTTCAGGTACACAAAGAAAACTGTGAAAACTTTTTGTAGCACGAAAAGCAGGCAACGTGCTACTTTTGAAAACATGTAACCCAGATTTTGTTCCTCTAACGTTTATTTTCATTTTAAAAACGGACATTTTAAAATGAGCTTCTCAAAAGTTCGTTTGATTTTCTAAAATAAACATTTTAAAAGCGTTCATTTGATATTTTTAAATAAACCTTTTAGAAGATTTAGAAGAATTGGAAGCAATTTCTAAAATGTTCATTTAAAAATATCACACGAACGTTTTAAAAGCACATCTTAAAATATTTATTATAGAAATTCAAACGAACGTTTTAGAAGCTCATTTAAAAATGTCCGTTTTTAAAATGAAAATATAAGTTAGAGGAGCACAATTTTCTCAGTGTAATAGAAATAGATTAATATAGAAAATACATTTAAATAAACGAAGTGATTACAGGGTCCAATAATTCTACTTTGTCCACAATTTTGCAAATGAACGAGGTAGTCATTCAATTGGTCGCAAGTGTTGGATGTTGAACTCATGTTTAGCACATTAAATTCACATCTAAAGGATAATCGCGTGAATATAATTGCTTTAAAAATTTTTTAAATTAAATTCTTTTTATTTTCAAAAAGTTCGGGTAGTAAGCTACTGCGGTTTTATGTTAAAAAATTTAATAAATGCCTTTTTTGCATTTTGTCAATGTCCATTTTCCTTTTTTTGTTTATTTTAATGCCACAAAATACGGCACCTGCTTATTACATAATAACATTCAGTGTGATGAGCTTAAATCTTAAATGGTTTTCTATGTCAAAACACCATCGAAGCCAATTTGACTTTCATTTAACATCCCATCGATCTGTTTACGCTTCTTATATTCCTTCGGCTCGCTTTGTAAGTGAGAAAAATTTAGTGATAGCTCTCGTTGATATATTTGAAAATTGCACAGGAAGTAATATTAACAACCTTTTATATAATCACCTTTTAGACCGTGATACTTTCAATACTAAGTTATTACTGTACATATTATTGTTCATTTTTAAATATGCAGTTTAGTATTTTGAATGTTTATAATTTTAATATGTTGTGTTTAAATGATTTCTAGTAGTCTATAAGAGTTGATCTCTGTTAGATGAATTAATGAGGTTAAAAAATATCATCTGATTTCAAAGGATTTTCTTGTTTTGTATGAGTGCAATTATAAAATAGACATCTTTTAATGAAATTGTTTAAAAAATAACAAATTGGTTATGTTTTTATTTCTGTTTTGGTCATTTTAAGTGAACAATTAAAGACCCGTATTTTAAATAACATTAGTATTCATTTTAAATATTAAAACTGGTAGACAAAATTTATTGAGTTCGAAAAATGTAGTTTTTCAGAAAATCCGTTTAAATTTTTAATTCAGTCTGCCGGCTTTGAAATCTTCGACTCTGAGGCTTTGAACTTTTAAACCCTTTTTTAATTTTGATTTGACTTTTACTATGATATTTTACACAGTTATATAGCTATCGAAAAATATTGCTTAATTTCTTCGACCCAATTAACCAGATCCAGTCTGTTTTTCTATTTTGCAATTCTACACAAAGATTGCAAAAAAATTTTAATCAAAAACAATATTTTTTAAACCTAATTTTAAATTAAACATTGATATATTTATAGCAAGAACAGCTGTTAATGGAGCTGAATAGATAGCAAAATAATATTTTCGATAGCAAATAGCTTTGCATGAATGTGTCGACATCATGGTTTGATGCATTTTTAAACAATTTTCACAGAACATTGGTGTAATGGAAAGAACGAATTTATACTGTCAAGAATTAATTTTGTTCAAACAATTTCACTGTCTATTTACGGGTTAATTCACCAAAAATAACCAATTATCGGATACGGTTATAACTACCAAATATGGTGTCACTTTTATAGGTTAGCTGTAACCGATTTTTTTTTTAAAGTAACAAAATTGTTTTGAAAAATATTATTTAATTTTTTCTGACATATTTTTATTTCGAAATAAGAAAATTTTTGTTATAGCCAAGGCATATTTCCAGGTAGTATAAAACGCAACTGCGCTGCCGACTTTTGGGAGTCTAATGTCAAAATCAAATATTGCCCACTCTTATAAACGAGTTGGGGATTTTTTTTTTTATTTTCAGAGAAAAATTTCATGCTAGCCTTTTTCTGATTTTCTTTTGTTTAAGTTTGCAGTTTTTTAATGTTTAAATTATTGAATTTTGTGCTTGATGTTTTAATTCTATTTTGGAGATATATTGAAGAATTATTTTAAACTTTTGATATTAGGTGTAAATTAATTATAATTAAAAAAATACCCTTTTGTTTTGTTTTTTGGTGCAGAAGCAACATTGCTCATTGTCATTTCCGATTTTGACATTATACGCCCATTCAGTTTTTTCTTATTATAGTACCTGGATTAAAATGCCTTGGTTATAGCAACAAAAAATTCTTTGATATATACGATTTTATTTTTACCCTACATTTTATTCTAGTACTTTTTTTTGTTTCGCATATGCAACCGTGTAAGAGAAGCAGCTGTCTTTTGAAAACCATAGTCAGAGTTACCAACTTTTTATAAACATTGATTAATTTTTAGCTTTTGTATCGTTAAAGTTTTAAGTACTATTTGTTGAAGTCAACTTATCAACAATCATCTAATCATGTAAAAATAAAATTTATGAAAAAAGTTAATATATAAAAATAAAGCAGGCATATTATCAAAACAAAACAATGTTTTTTCAAAAAAAAACCTAGAAATGTTTTTAATATATGATATTCGTTTTTGCGTGTCCATTTCTGTGGGTTTATTAAAATTTTGTTCAAAAGATATTTGTTTTATTACAAATTGTTGTTAAAGATATAGTTTAAGATCATGATAGTTCTATAACTGCTTTTTGAACAATTTTTGCATTATCAAGAGGTTAAATTTGTCTGGGTTTTAAGGTATTTTTCTTCTCAATAGGGGTCAAACTTTCAGAAAATGGGTGCACACCCATTTAGATACAAAAACGAACTAAGATCTATTGACAGGAGTAAAAAATCAATGTAATTGTGATAACAAATAACAAAAAATCAAAAACATATCAAGCCAAAAAATGTAAAAACCAGGTATAACTAGTACAAGGTCGTAAATTATTTAACTGTGGAAAGCTTTAAGAACATATTTTACAAAAACCACACATAAAAGAACCGCATTAAGACAAGACCAATTGTAAAATGGTTTAAGATGGATACTATGCAGTTTATCTCGAAAGTATTCCTACTTTTAAGTAGATGTCCTGACGATTACTGACATCTAATCGGAAACCGTAAATAAGGTCTTGAAAAATTTGGTTAAGAGGTTTCGTTATTGTGAAGACAACCACATGAAAGAATTCATGTTCTTTAAATAATGAGAAAATGTGTTACTTTCAATAAAGCAATAATATGCCAAAAGAAACGGTTTTTTCATTTTATGCAATTAAAAAAAAAAAAACTATTTGTATTTGGGCCTTGAGAACATGAACTTTAGCCGTTCGGAGTCGGCATAAAACATGTAGGTCCAGTTCTCGGTCAATTGTGTGCAAACATTTAATAACACACACAACACAATTGATCATAAGAAGGTCGGTCAAAGTCCTTTCAAGGGCTGAAATGGCCAATTAGTTTTTTTTTTTTTTTTTTTTTTTTTTTTAGTTACAATATATCGATCCATAAAATCCTCTTTAGTACACATTAAAAAAATCCTTGAGAAAAATGTATTAATAAATCTCCTTTTCAATCGAAAGCAGACATGTCGACTGTAAAATTTCAATCAAAACCAGATAAGTTCAAGCAAGTTTTCATTTGTGTAGTTTTCATTCAAATTTTAAAAATTTTTTTATGTCAAAACATTGGTATGATTAATATATTTAACATTTTAGCGGATTTGGGTATGCGCTCTGCTAAAAATAAAAAGTTAAAAGTAAAAATAATTTTTTTTACTAAAAAGGACTACTTCAGGAGAATTAAAATTGCTTCGGCATTTTTCTTTCCAATTTGAAAACAGTATTAGGAAATCATTTTAATGAGTTCCTCTAACTTTTGAGATTCCGAACTGCGTAATCTAAATTTTTATTACTTTCTAACTTTCAAAACCAGACAAATTTAAATTTAAAATTGAAAATACGATTTTTTTTTTGCACTATGAGACTATTTTTTATTTCGCTTAATATATCTATTCCTGTGTAGCATAATTTTGCCTAATTGGTTTGTTTATAAAAAATGTCTGACAAAATCAAGACGTTTTTGTCGATTTCCCAACAATCGGTGTGACTGAACTGGTCTTGAATGTAAACTCTTCATTTGTATTATTTTCAATATTTTTTCAGGTTCAGTTTTGAAGTAATAAGCTTTCAAAAATATAATTTTTTATGTGTTTTTAGCCTCAGCTAAGTTCAACTTATTCACAAATTCTTTTTCGCAATTTCAAAATTGTTTTGCAAAATATATATTTTGCAAATCGTATATAATATATGGATACGAACTTTGAAGGGGATTTTCAATATCACGGTATTCCCGTCAAGTCTCGGAATTTGGTTAAATTACAGAAAATTTTTTAGTTTTTTTTTAACAAAATTTTTTATATGCAAAACTGCACTCTATTTTTACTAGTTTCTTTTCATAACAAACAAAAAAACAACACTTCATCTCATGAATCTTTCCTTTTTATATTTAATGTATTAAATATTTTGATATTTTAAGTGTAGTTTTTGAGTTTGTTTGTTTTTTTTACAAAAAATTTAAAAAATCTTTTTTTGTGCTTCATTGTTATTTGAACTTGCAGGAAAAAACTATTTGGAATTTCCGAAAATATATTATTTTCGGCTGCTTTTTCAGTACTTTCAAAGTCTAGCCCGGGGGTTCAAATATTCAATCCCGAAATTTCCGGCATCGCCAAAAGTACCGAATATTCCATGCCCAAGACACCACTTTCTAACAATAAATCACAAAAATTTAAAAAAACTTTTGGTTATTTATAAGATACGATTATACATCAATATTTTATATAATATGTTTTTGTTTTTTTTTTCTGAGGATGAAATCTGATGAACGTACCATAAAGAAATAGATAAATTATCTAAAACAAGAAGTGAACTTATTTTTTTGTTTCATAAAGTTGGCAACTCTAAGGAATAAACAAAAATATCAGGACAAAAACGCGGCTGCTTTCAAATAAGAAATCAGTTTTCTTGACAAAATCTTAAGAAATGTCGTAAATTTCTTTATCAAGAAGGGAAAACAATTTTTCAAATTAGAATTTGAAGAAAATGCAAATCAAAACAAAAAACAAACGCGGGTAGTTGAAGGCAACAGTAGATAATCGTTGATATTGAGGTTGTTTACCTTTTATTTAGCAGCTGCGGTGAGGAGAAGTGGTCTCATGCGAACTAGTAGGTGTAAAATTTTCAGCTGGCTAGAATATGAAGTGTTGGTTTAATTCTTGCAACTGCAATTCTAAACTTGTTAAATTTTTATAAGTTGTTGTTTTTCTAGTGAAACTCAAACGAAACGGTTAACAATTTTCACAGGCACTAGATTAAAATTAGAGCCAGCTATGAACAATAATTTTGATGCTGTTGTTGTGGTTATGTTTTATAGGACCAGCTCGCTTAAGTGGTTAGACTAGCTTGGAACGCCTACGCAGTGAATGAGGTGCGGCAGGCTTTGCATGCTGTAGGTTGGATGCACTGGTAAATTTTTCAAATACTACAGCATGAAATTTTTATAATTTGAAAAAAAACTTTCAGCATTTGTAGGAATCGCGCGAATTTATCGAAAGGTTTTAAAAATTCCGTAACGTCGTTTGTGGCCAGAATATGGAATGGAAAATAATACAATGAGCACCACACGTCAACCGGCACTATAATTTTGCCGTTAATACAAAGGATGTTTTTTTGTAAAATTTTTTCAACAAGTTTACAAGACGGCTGACTTTATGATGTCTGTTTAATTGAGAAATTTTGTAAGACTTTTCTTTGAAGCTTGCCTTTATATGCAAATATTTTCATTGAATTTAATTTATTTTTTTGGCTTTGCTTTGTAAACAAATCGATTTTTTTCATATTCCAACTAAACGTCAAGAAAACATGAAAATTACACACACCCGCACACACACAAAAACAAAAGCAGCTACTTTGATTGCCGACTGCCAGTTGTTTTTGCTTTTTCACGCTTATCAGCGCTGTTAAAACTCACTTTTTTCAACACACTTTCTTGCTTTAATATTAAATTTTTAATAAATCAATAAATTTGATATTATTTTGAAACTTTTTCATGGTAATTTTGATATTTTTTTCAGACACAAATCGAAACAAAAAACACGATACAGTCGTCTACTCAAAACTGACAGTTGATGGCAGCGAAAAGCAGAAAACGAAATAATGAAAAGGAAAAGACAGACAAATGTTTGTCTCAATTGGCTGCGGTAAATGTGCAGTTGTGTGAAAGAGATAGTCGTATAGCAAGGCGAATTGGCTTGCGTTAAAAATGTTGCTGTTTTTCATTTGCAGTAACCCTTAAACTGTTTAGGATGAAAACTGTCAAAATCGTGTGCAGGGCTGCTACATACACAATTATTGCATCTTCTGAAAGTCCTAAAATACTTATGATTATTGCAAAAGAAATTTTTAACACGTTGTTTGTCTTTCAACGTGTTTGTTCAAACATAAGTTTTTTCAGTAAAATTAATTTAACATTTCTCAGGTTTTGGTTAATATCTTTGGTTTTGGTTCAATTAATGTTAAAAATTAAATACTAAATTATTTAGCAGGCAAATTTATTCTCACGTAAATACATAATATAATAGGGGTATTCATGATGTGGTGTATTTGCTTTTGTATTGTGTTTATTTGATATTTGTAGTAAAATTACAAAAACAAAATGTACAGTGTTTAAAATACAACCCTTTACCACAAATACAATGACGCAACCCTATTGCATTCTTTGCAAATTTCGTTGTATAGTTGATCAACTGATCACAAAAGCTTTTTGACGCAGCGTGGATGACTGGCTGCGTTGTGTCTTAATTTAATAAAAGTTTATTTAATTCGTTGCTTCGTTTCAATTCTTTTATTTTCTCGTACCGTAAATTCTGAACTTCCCAGACTTTATTGACGGTTTGTTCACAATGCGTTGTATTGTTTTGTAAATTTTGTAAGAATTATTCAAAAATACACCACATCGTGAATACCCCTAATGTGAATAATAAATTAATATTGTTAAAAGTGCTGATAAATACAAAAGCTTTTTTTTTTCAACGAAAAATTTTGCCTTTTGAATTTAATCCACAAAATTCTGACCTGTTTTTAGTTGAGAAGAGATCACAAAAAAAAAACAATTCTTTTTCAATGTTTTCGAGTTGGCTACCTTTTTAAAATCTTCAAAAGTATTAAAAAGATACAAAAATTTTAAAACTTTAAATTCAAAAAATTTTTTCCCCTAGAAAAAAATTTGATTTTTTTTATTGGAAGAATTTTGAAATTTCCTGCAGAAGAGCTTAATCTTTTCTGAACTGTCAATGGTAACGTTAACTTTTTTTCATATATGTTTTTAAAACTCGTAGTTATTATGTTGTTTTTACTGAATTTAAAAGACTGTGTCTTATATGTGAACTTTGTTACTTAATAAATTGAATTGAAATTAAAATATAATTTATTTTTTTTATTTAGTTGGTAGAATTTGAGGTCAGAATTTTTCCAACCTTCGAAATGATGAGTGTAGAAATTCTGCATTTTGTTCCCAAATTTAGTTGGTAGCATTTGAGGTCAAAATATTCGAGAAATGAACACGATTCAATTTCAGACGTCAGAATTTTATTTGAGAAAAGAGCGAAAAAAAACAAAAAGTTTAAAGAAAAAAATTCAAAATTTTTTAGAGAATATGAAACTCAGGATTTTCTTAAATAAAATGTTGTTGTATATATCGCTTGCAAGCATGTTATTTATGTAACCTTATATTTTGTATAACACGGTAAGCTATTTTGCAACAAATTTGAATTGATTATTAAATTAAAATAAAAGGGTTTTGTAAATTTTTTCCTTCCATATTTGTTTTTATAAGTATTTATTAGTTTTAAAAATCATTGTAATATTTAAGCAAAAAAAGTAAAATTGTATCTTGAACTCTTTATTGTAATTCATATAGAACGAATAAATTTAATTGATTAGAATATAAAATTAATTAAATTATGACAAAAAAATGCACATAAGTTCTTTAAATAAATATTAAAAAATAATTGAGATCTTACAATGGCTGTGCTACATCAATTTCAACCCATGGAAATATGTAGTACTTATGTAGTACTTATATATGGAAGTACTTGAAGCTTGAGTGCGAGTTAAGAAAAACTTCGTATTCATTTTTTTAGAAAGTCAGGTTTATGTATATCAGTTTGAATATTTATCCTTTTTTAATTTTTGTTTTAATAAGAAATTTTTAACATAATATAAAAAATAAAATTTGAATTGAAAAGTTATTTGATTAAATAAACATAAAAACATATTATATTTGAAGTCATTTTTCTATTGAAAAATTTAAAACAGAAACAATAAAGGTCATAAAGTGTTATAAAAAAAAAATTTTATCTTTCAATAATTTTTTAAGTTTATTAATTTTTTATTACAATTTCTTTATTTTTATAGAAAAATATAAAAACTAGCGCCAACTACCTAGTTAGCAGCTCATACGATAATGTTTTACTCAATGTCTCGAAAGCTAAAAGAGATATACAAAATAGATGGTGCTTTTCCAAAAGTCCCCCTCAAAACTAGAGGATGACATCATTAACTCAAAACACTCTAATTTTCACATACGACCTTATTCCCAATAAATATTTATGTGAGCGCTCATAAATATGACTCTTAAAAGTTTATAAAAATTTATAAAAATTTTGCACAACGAATATATATTGTAACTTTATTAATTTTTCACCATGTAGGGCATTTGGTGTGGTAGATGAGCTGAATAGCAGAATAGCAGAACAAATTGTGAACACACTTTTTAACAATGTGGCATCTATGATTATAATCATTAAAAATCAAAGTAAAATATAAGGAAATGTCAAACACAGAGTTGCATTTTAATGTGGTAGATTAGATTAGCTTCTCAAATCTACTCAAGGGTTTGTGTGTAGCAAAAGAGCTAACATGTAGCAAAAGAGCTAATGTGTAATCTGTTCTTTTACTCATATGCTATACCACTTGCCATACTTCGTGAATACCACTAATGTTAAATAATCCTTCATTATTAAATTAACCCATTACAAGGCAATAACAATATGAATAATTTCAATATGGCAAGCAAAACTGACTCTACTTTTTTCAAGATTCCTTTCGGATTTGAGATGAACTTTCCAATTCTGTTGATTCGTAGTCTACTTATAGCCCACTATTAATTTCAGTGTAGTGAAGTAGTTATCAAAATTGATTTTTAAATGATTTTTTTTTTATTTTTTCTTTTCTTTTTAAAAAATATCACTATTTCGGAGCTAAACCCTAACTTCTAGCCAAAAGTAATTTTTCCTGATTTAATTTCAAAATCTTGTAGAATACTTCTTGAACTACAAATAAAAGGCAAAATATTTTTCCCCCTTTTTTTTACATTTTTTACCTATATTTATTGTCTTGTTTTCGTTTTTCCTGATAAAGGAAGCATCATTTTATCCACTCTTGGATTTTCGTCTTTTGGAATTTAATATATTTGTTTAGTAAGCATTCTTAACCCATTTTAGTCAGCTGGTCGATTTTTCGACCACTAACGTTAAACTTAATTTATGAAAAAAATATTACCTGTTCATGTAAAATGGAAAATTTTGAAATTTATATTTATTTTCTGAATTTCCATTTAACCAAATTATGTCTTTGCAGAAAGAATCTGAATATATTTTTAATATTTTTTTCAGAAATTAGTTTTAAAGTCAGTTGTCGGGAAATCTACCAGCGGACTAAAATGGGTTGAAGTAAACATTGGTATCAACGTCTACAAAAAATTTAAGTTTATTACTAACAGAGCGAAGTATGTCCTGCTCTAGAAAAAGTTGAATTTCGGTGGCCTTTGTCCAATTTACAGATTACTGAACTAGAACATATACATTTTTTTGGTGGTTTTGCGGCTGATTCAAATTTATTCCTGGAATACTCTAAGAAGCCTTTTTTCAACGAAAATCGTCTACTTTTTCAAAAGATTTATTTAATACTTCACCATCTTTAGAATCTGATATACTGAAATTTTTCAAATTCAGGTAGTATGAGTTGGATGTCGTGAGGAATTTCTGATTATTAAGTTATATCTACGTCTAAAACTTCCATTTCGTTATTATTAATTTCAAAATATTCATTATTTTCTTCATTTTGGCCAATTGGATATAGCTCGTACAACATAACTTACAAAACCAACTGTTTCCTTCATAAATTTCCTTTAAATACTTCCTGAAAATTATAAAGTGAATATGACTGAAACTTTCAGCATCCAAATGTCATTCTAGGAATTCGTCTTTGAGTAGAGGATACATTACAATAAACCAAAGGGAACAAAATCTTATGGTTACCCCGGCCAAGCCTCAACATCGACGTCAAAGCCGACTAACCATGATTCTAAGCTCATGTTCTTTATTTGGTGGGATTAGTAAGGTATTAGTTTTGATGAACAGCTCCCACCTAACGAATTAATAATTTAATGCCCGTTTGAGCGGGCATTAAAGAAAAAATGGAAGCAACTCCAATAAAGATATGACAAAGTGATTCTTCAGCATGATAATGCTCGACCACATGTTGCAAGGCCAGTCTTAACAGGATTGGAAATCCTGAAATGGGATATTCTACCATACCCGCCGTATTCACCAGACATTTTCACCAGCCCCTTCCGACTACTACTTGTTTCGATCGATGACCCATGACCTGGCTTAGCAGGCCTGAGATTGCCTACTTCAGAAGAGGCCAAAAAATGGATCCATTGCCAAAAAATCGTGGATTGCTTATAAATACGTCTTCTTTTTTCGAAACAGAATCCATTAATTACCAGAGAGATGAGGAAAAGTAGTAGCTAGCAATGTACAATACATTGTACTTTAATACAATGTACAAGCCTGTCATACGACGGGTCGTATTAAAAATAATTAAGTAGAAGACGATATGACATTTTTCATTCACTTCAAATGTTATTTTGTTCCAGTCGTCGTCAATGTGTCTTTACTGATATGTATCAAATAAATTTTCATATAAAAAGCACTGTAATAGCGAAACAGGTTCTGGCCCAGGCTAACATGTTCAGCCTATCCATAGCAATAACAACTATAACAATTTGAGCGATATAGAGCACGGAGCAGATACGAAGATACGTGGTTTTTGATGCATACTCTAAATTTTTTATTTCGCTTTTGATGAATTTCTACAACAGCAATTAATTTTAAGAGCAACAACTTAAAATTATTAAGTTTTTGTGTTCATGTTTTAAATAAAATTTTCAAAAAAATTTATTGTATCGCGTGAGATTTTCAAACCTTTTTGCAAACAAGTTTAACTTTTTATTGCCTTGTAATTTTTCACTAAAAATAAACCTGTAAATTTTGTGTTCATTAGATAGATTAACATAGAAGAGCATATTTCTAATTTAGTAAATTTTTCCAAAAATACATTTTACACACAAAACCATTATTCAGTTCAAATCATTTAATGTGAAAACAATAATATCGGTAAGGTTTTCCTTGAGCTCAGTTAAACTTTGACATTTAACGCTTAAAATAATCAAATGATGCTATTTTCCGCCCATTTCCTACAACAATCCACCCTTCTATTGAAAATGGAACAAAATCACGTTTCAGGAAATTTTCGTTTAGCTCTATAAGCTTCCAAACAGAACTATTTACATAAAATTAAGAACCAATGTTGCTCATCAAAGCCTCGACAAATAAAACATCATCCATATTACTCCCAGTTCACTTTATATCACCCACTGACACCAACCCAACCCCAACATGTATACATATTGCTATAACAAATTTCAATATTTCCATTAAAGCACCAAATTGACAGCTTATATTAAAATTAATCTATCATTAACTGGCTGTCAAAATTAGGTAAATTTTTCACAAGCAAGGCAGCCAAATAGCCAAGCAAAAGCTACAAAACAAGAAACTTCAGGATGTTGGTAACAATCTCCATGAATATAAGAGAGTGAAACAGAGATAGACCAATACTTTCAAAAAGAGAATTTCCCACACACACAACATGCGCATAACTTCAGGAGCGCATAAATAGTGGGAAATTTTCTGTATTGAAGCGGGCATTGGGGAGAGGGGGGGTGTCCAAAAGTACTTTCGGGGCGCAACAAACACGTGCAAGCAAAAAACATACAAACAAACAGGATGTACCTAAAGAAACATTTATGTAGCATGTAGGTGTCTAAATAATAATCCTTTGTGAAACAGCTCGCTGAATGTCGCGCACGTTACAGGCAGCAAAGTTGAGTGGCATTCAGCCAGCTTTTGCGATAGTGGAAAAGAAAAAAAGAAAGAAATAATAAAGGGAAGGATTTTCGATAGCCTGTAAAGTGTTTTTTTTCTTCAACATTTCTTTTGCAAAATTGAATGGCATGGAAATCTCTGTTTTATATATATAGAATATATATATTTTTACATATTTGTGCAGCTATATGTATGTTTGTATGTGAGGTGATTGCCTTGTAGCCGGCGTAAAATTGAGCTCCGAAAAATTCGGCAAAATTCTTGAGAAAGAGAATGCTTCCGCACTAGGAAAAATCAATAAATTTTTATATTTTTTATGGCATGTTTTTCTTGTGTTTGTGCTTGTTGTATTTATTGATGTTTTTTCTTTTTGGCTTTGTGTGTGTGTGTGTGAGTGTTTGTGTGTGTGCGTAACTAATAAGCTTTTATGGCTTAAATATTTGTTCTTATTAATATTTTGCTGAGAAAGAACGTGTAGGTCTGGCGTTTTTTTTTTTGCGGTAGTAAATAAAATGCTGCATACTTTTAGAATATATAAATAACGAAATGCTGCATATTTTCAGCAGCAGCTTGATTTTAATGTTTTTATGCAAAATTAGGTGCTTAGAGTTTTTGCTTTTTAGAAATTTTATATATTTCATAGATATTGTAGAACATGCACGAAATTTATGCATTTTAGAAAAATTTTTCTTTTTAACTAAATTTTTTGTATAGATTTACTTTTTTAAATGTGTTTCAACTTATTTATTGACTTTCATGAACAACTTGCTGTGACTTTTATGCATTTTTTCTGTTATTTTTCCATAATTGGCTCTCAATTGCCATCGGTTTTTTTATTGCGCTTATTTTAATGACTACCCATAGCTATTGGCCCCATTCTGATTCTTGCCTGGCAATACTTGTCACGCTGTCAATAGCATTTTCAATTTTTTTTTTTATTGACATGCTCTTGTTTGTTGTTTTTTCATTCACATATTTTTTATATTTTCTGTTTTTCTACTTAAATTTTATCCGCTGTTCATAAAATAATTAAAAGCTAATTTACCTTGTTTTTTCTCCGCTACTCTCCTCTGGACTGCTAGATAATCGCCAGCGCCATCATTAATCTGGCAAATTGTTTTTTAAATGTTTTAAGGCCACAGTTACTTCTGTTGGATTCAATTTATTTTTTATTTTTTAAATTTTTTTGTTTCAGATCTAGCTTAACTGTGGGTTGGCTTGAAAAAGGTCTTCTTTTGTTTCGAATGGCTGAGCTTTTATGAGGTTTTTGCTAGAGATTTCTTAACAATGTCCACCTTAGGCTGTATACCTAGTATACAGTGCAGGCTTGTCATTTTTCAAACATAGCTACGAGCTTTTCAAGATTAAATTAATCGCATTAGTTAGCAGCGATTTTAGCTACTTTTAATTAAGAGCTTTGATCTAGTGTTATTTTTTGGTAGTCCTGCTGAATTTGTTTGAAATATAGTCATATTTTTTGTGAATAGATTCTCAGAAGGCAAAAAATATAGATTAAAGAATTTTGTTATTCAATAAATATTCACTCTAAGTAAAAGTTCTTAAGCTTTTTATAGTAGAATTTCGATTATCTTCATTTATTTTTTTTTTTAATTTTAATTAATTCCTTAATTAAGAACTTAATCTAGCCTGTAAACCAAAGCGTTTGGCAAAAAACTTTTTATAACTGCCAAAATAAAAATTCAGGCAAACATAAATTTGCGACTTAAACTCATACAATTTCATTTAATACCGAAAAGACTTTAGACTAGCTTTGATTATAATGATGGATTTGAAGCTGTCAGCGAGTTCAAATTTTTATTTCAAAACCTCTGTGCATAAAATAAAAATTTTAAAATATATAAAATGCGTGTGTTCAGGATCATGAAAAAATACCCCAACAGTTTGACAAGCACTCAACGTCAAGCGATTGTCAATCAACGTCTTATTTTCAAACTATTCAGTGTTGCCACTTATCATCAAATTGCATACGTTCCATTTTCATACAATTTTATTTGACACCGAAAAGAGTTTTTCTTTTTTTTTAACGATTGATTTCAAATTATCAATGCATGCAAGTTTTAACTGACAGCTTAAAACTCCGTTTTTTGTTGAAGTACTTTTTATGCAGTTTTTCAAGCTTAAATTCTATGTGTGACCAAAATGAATGTACAAAAAAAAAATTAGAAAAAACGCATATTGAAAGTATCGATTCCATAACTGTAAAAAATCAATTGAACATAACATTCTATGAACACTGACAGTTTGCTAATCTTTTGGAGTGACTTCGAAAAATATTTGTTAGAAATATTTTTTAATAATAACATACGAATTTTCCTTAATCAGCCATTTATTTATGGTTAACCAAGATAATGCGTCAGCAATTGGTTTTCAAATACAATCACGGGAAAAATGTTCACCTTGGCTGAACAAATAGCACCCGAGGGACTAGGTTTTGGATCACATTTGCAATCATTTGTGGCTTCCTGAGCGTGCATTGTTGTTGACTTGCCAGAATAGACTAGTGAATTAATGTATTCCCAAAAGAAATTATCCTGGCGAGTGAAATCACAAAAATTTTCAAGGTCACTGTACACGCTAATTACATGAAACTATGCGTTTATTGTATGTTTTCTTACATAAGCTGACATAAAAGTACTCTCCACATCTCTTCCACATTCATGTCATTCAATCGGAGTACCAAAACAGTCATTATTCATGATTTTATAGTACATACCAGTAGCAGAAATAAGCACACAAAACCACTATTTTGGAATCAAATTTCTAAAACTTGATATCGTTGTGAAAACGTTTATGTCATCACAATAAAATCGCAAAGAATACTGAATTTAATTTACACCCAAAATTTGCACCCAAAAATAAAATATCCTCACAGTCGTGTTAAACTATTATTTACTTACTCCAATCTAATTTCTTCTAATTTTTTCCAAGTATCAAATTCAGAGTACGTATTAAATATCAAAACTTATACGTGAAATATCAAGTCCATATGTTAATTATTGAGGAATTTATGAAGGAGGTATGCGAAATTATGAAGGACAAGAGCGAAATTTTCATGTGAGAGTGACTTTAGTGTATTATTCTATTTTAGCTTAAAGAAAATATAAATCACATAGAAAACTTGTGAATTTCGTTAATTAAATAATAATTTCTTTAAAATTTGCGTAGATTTTTATAGTTTTGTCTTCAGCTATGGAAGATATGTTTAAGTTAAAAAAAAATAATGAAACAAAAATAAAAAAAGAGTTTTCGTCCTAAAGAAAACTTGTGGGATTCGTTAGTTTAATAATAATAATAATTTCTATAAGATTTGAGCAGATTTTCACAGATGGATTAGATCAGATCAGATCAGACTTCTAATCAAGAGGTGCCTTGTATGAATCTTGACCAGGTCATTGTTCTACGCTTTTATCTTTTTTAATTTCTTTCCTCATTTGTAATACATCAAACGAAATTATATTAAATCCCATGTATGGTAAATTTTTTAACATATAACCCTTAGAAGGTAGATGTTGTAATGCTTTAATGAATACCTAATTCCAAATAAAAGATTTGCTTATAGATGCCCTTCCTTAATTTTAAATAATTTTGATAACCAAAATTACTTTTTCATTATATGAATTATTCATAGAGAAACTCTATAAAAAATCAATTAAATGATAACAAAGTTTTTCTACCAAATCAAAAAAAAGAAAACATAACGTATTTAGTTATCAGTCAAAATGGTATAACAAATATTTTTCTGGCAGTTATATTGAAATTATTGAAAAACATATTGTTATCAATATAATATTTTACACACTTCATTAAGTTTTGCTAAGGAACTAGTAAAACTTGTCCAAATCCTATTGAAAGGATCAGTAATCACATAGCATACACCCAAAAAGTTTTTAATACATCATTTCAGTTTGTGAAATTCTCTTGGCATCGTTCTTCAAAGGCTGATTATGAATAATTAATTGGAGCATAAACAGTTTGAGAGGCAATGTAATAACTATTAAACAAATAAATGCCTAAGAGTATGCACTGATATTTTTCATATTGCTCAAACTTAAAATATTGATAGTGCTGCCAGACTGTCACTAAATACGTGATAAAATTAAAAGACATTTTCATTAATATTTTCTGCACGTTATTATTTGTTAAGTGTTGCAAAGTTAAATTATTTCAAAATTTTCTTCTCTTTTTTTGAAATTTATAACATATTGAAAAATAATCCCAAGAGGTCCAAAACTTTAATATATAAAAAAATTTTAATATTAGTTTTGAAAAATATATAATATTTGAATAGCATTTCACAAATTAACCTTTGTTGAAAAGAACATAGTGTTACTCTTCCCTTTGCACAGTATTTGTGTCATTTTCTAAATGATTTTATCGTAAATTTAAAATAAAAAATACTTGAACGAAGCATAAATTGTAGTGATCTACGCAGCGCTGGATTAAAACATGGCGGGGCCTGGGGCTAAAATTGACACGGGGCCTACTTAAGGACAGAGCATATGATTCGGATCTTTTAATAATCATAATATTAATTTTTACGCATTTACATACACAGTGTTGCCAGTCTAGCCTTTGTCACCTAGCCTCGAAAATGAGCCTCTAACCTTTTTTGTCCAAGCTTTTTCTAGCTTTTTTTAATATATTGCTAAAAGACGCGTTACCACATCCAATTTTTCTGATGTTCGTATGGAATTTTGAAAATGTTAGCCTTGGTTGCTCTATAAAGTAAATATTTTCTGTTAAAGAGGAAGAAAAATCCAGTTACTCTACAGAAGAAATAACAATAATTAAAATACAATGACAGAAATTATAAATCACAAAAAGAATAACGGAATTTCCGCAACTGAATTCTGAACAGAAGTTGGAGTGTATAAAAATTCTCTAAATAAAGATTCGTGCGAAGACCTTTCAGTTTGGTTTTACTAAACTTTTTAGTTTTCTTATTTTGCCATTTAGCAGCGCTGAGGTAGAAAGAATTAAAAAAACAAACAAATTGGCAATTTCAGCCATTGAAAGGAGCTTCTTATGATCAATTGTGTTGTGTGTGTTATTAAATGTTTGCAAAAGAGAGAATGTTTTGAAAATTAAATGTTTTGAAATAAAAAATGATATTATGATTTTGCAAATATACGCGACTTATATGTAAATTTTGATTCTTCAGAAGAGGAGAAAATATAGCCCATTAGGTAAATTTACGGAATTCCGTAAGGTTAAGGAATCTTTTTCCTTAATGAATTATTTTAGAGAGGTTAAAAGACGTTTTGAGATATGCTCTTTTTAAGCGCATTTGGACATGTATTTTTTTAATTACAAATTAAAGAGAAATTTTAATTTCTCTTGTTTTATAAGAGAAAATTTGGTACATTTTCAAATTTACCCAAATGTCTCTCATTCCATAATAAAATTTGTTGATTGAACTTTATTCCTTAAACTTAAGTCTCTAATTTCGTTAAAAATCCAAACCATAAGTTCAAGGATTTCTATTTTAATTTTTTAAGTAATATGATGATGCATTTTTTAATTTTTTCAAAATTAATTTTAGTAACGATAAAAATCTGCTTATCAATATTATTGATAAGCAGATTTTGCACAGATCTTTTCTAAGAAACTGTAAGGGAGTGGAAGACGGCAATAGCTATTGGTTAAAAAAGAAATTGGTTAAAATGAAAAATTCCGTATTCAGTAATCACTTAGATAGCGACAGATGAGAAGAATGACCCTATGAAGAGCGATATTAAAAATTAATTGATTTTTAGTGACTGGAAACCCTATTTTTGTCAAGTTAAAGACCCGTTCAACAATTAATGCTTCCACGGTTTATAAAAGTGCGGTAGTTCGTCAACATTTATTTCTTTGATGTAGTTATTTCTCAATTTTCCAACATATTTTTGATATCTTATAAACATTCTTACAGTATTAAGTGCTAAATGTAGTTCTTTACTTAATTAAGTGATAAAAGATCTCTTGTGGTCAATGAGGTAAAAAGATTTAGTTAAATAATCAGAGAGCAAAAAGATGTTTACAATGTTGACAATGATGCCATAACTCAAGCTATTTTAAAAAACTGACATGACTTTTGAAAACAACACTCAATATTCGTCTGCCATAACATCCTTTAAATAAATTGAAAGGAAATCAATGAATTACAAATACACATATTAAGGATTTGGAAAGCAATTTTATATAACGTAATTGGCTGAAAATGTTTTTGAAGGACATATTAAGTCAACAAAACTTAATAACAATAAGTAGTATTAATTATGAATATGTAATTTAGTAATTTAAAATGCAATAACTTTCCTTGAATCCGTTACTATCACGGCATTAGGTTCATTCAACAAGTTGTTTGTCCTCAATTACGTTAATCACTAAAATAACTGCTATTTTTTAATTCCTACATTAATTAAATCAACAAACATTATTCAAAACATTGCTTACCTTTCGTTCAAAATAAATTTTTTAAAACTTCTGTAAATTTTCAAATTATAAGCTTAAGGAAACATATTCTAAGGCTTAACCATTTTGATAAGAAAAACAGAACAAAGTGCACATGCGGCAAAGTGTGTCGACTAACTCGGAAACTATGAATAATCTAACGATGTCTCGAAAATGAGTGTGATGCAAATGTGGGAAGGACACGTTTCTCGAGACAGTGGCTTAAAAAATTGTTTGATTCTTACCATGGCATCTTATTTTCCTGCATTTAAAAATAAATGAAAAAATTTACGGGATAAGGTTCACTTACGGAATTCCATACATTTACCTGATCTCATGTCTATCGGTTTTTCTTCTATTCAGGCATTAATTATTTTTAAAATATGCCTAAATTCTTTCATAATACCAGGTATTAATATATCACAGTTTTGAGCATTTCTAAAGTTGTTAAGCCAATGATGAGTTTCGTCTGGGCATGATTGAGTCAATTGTAATGAGTCAGATGTAATTTTGAGCAAATGTTGCCACCTACGTTTATAAGTGAGCTATGTCGAACATCGTTGTATCATATCTTCAACACAATTTTCGATTTTATTAACCTATTGAATAACAACATCTAACAAAGACGTAAAAAAGTCTTGGTTAACATTGAAAAAATAGTTCAATAATTTTCTAAAAAAACTGCCAGTTGAGCTAAACAAATGTTCAGAACACACTACAGTTAATAACGGTAGAATTTGATTTGCGTATTAAATGTTAAAAAAAACAACCAAAACATATTTTTGAAAATATGCTACAACATAAAAATATTCAGCATTTTAAGAAACATTAAAAAAAAAACATTAGCTATAAAACCGTTATCACCAAAGGAATGCACTTTAAAGCGTGCTTATAATGCAAACACATAAATAAATATACATCATTAACGGTATGTTTAAGTGAAGTAATGTGCCATATACAGTGGTGGTGGCTTCAAGGGTGCCTGCTATGCGATTTGAGTACCTTCTGTTGAATGAACATTTTTTTATTAAAAATATGTTGAAAAAAACAACGTATAGATACGCCTTTGCTTTTTTTAATGTAGGTTTATGCAAGCCCACTGCTGTGTGTGTAAGTAAGTATATGTAAATTTGTGTCATTTATAAATGTTTATGTATGTCAGACACATAAACACATGCACACACACAACAACATACGATGCATTATGTTTGTGATAATATTTTCTATAAATAAAAGCATGCAGCGACATTTTTGTGTTTCATAATTTTGCATATTTTCCACTCAAGCGGAAGTGAAAATTGCATGTATGTCTGTATGTGTGTGTTGCTTGTGAGTGTATCGTTGGAATCTCAAATAAACCGCAAGCGGTAAAAATTGTAAATAATGTTAACAAAAACATGAGCAGCAACAACAAAAACAACAACAACATCTGCAATTTTACCAAAAATGCAATAGCAAGGCATGCAATAATAATCAGCAATAAAATATCTACCATAAAATGGCAACGGTATTTGCGTTTAAATATGTATGTATGTGTAAACTTGAATTGGAGCTTTTTTAAAGCGAACATTAAGCAGCTGGTTTAAATTTAAACGATATTTAAAATTTGTTAGTGTCTAACAGGATTGCTTTGAGACATTTTGGAGGTGCAGGATAGATTTTGCACCACCTGCCCTTATGAGTGGGCTTGTTTTTTAGTAAGAACAAGAAAAATTTACTAGTGTAGTAATTTAACTTTTTTATTTTAAGTCTTAAAAATGATTTGATTATAGTTCAAAATTAATTTTTAATATAAGGTTTTTTACATGTCATAAATTTAAGGTGGACAAATTTAAGTTAACAAGATATTTTTTAAATACGTTTCATATTTTTAAACCCTCTGCTCTCATTCGTGCTCTTTGAAATGCTCAAAAAGTTCCCTTTGACATTAATATGCTTTGCAGGTTTTACTCTTACAATTTCTACTACTTTTTGCCACCGCATGACTGCTACTTTTTGTCATGTTACGTTTTTCTTGCATGCTCTTTCTTGCCACTACATATTTTTCCACTTAATTTTCAGCCGTTCCTACTTTGCTCCATTTATGTTCGCTTTTCGTTTTCTACTACTTTTATATCACTGCATCAACAACGTCTCGTTAACGTTTATAAAGATGACTTTGCGAACGTGCCAGCGAAATACGTAACGTTCTTGCGTTGCGTTAAGCATGCTATAAGACTATTTTTTTCAAATTCTGCATTTGTTTTCGTTATTTTTGGTCATTGTTTGTTTCAACATTTTATGCATTTTCCTCTTAGCAAACTCTAGCTTGCTTGTCGTCGTCGTCTAGCTCGTTCGTAATAAATTAATATAGTAAAAGGATTTTTGCGGCGTATTTAATGTGGCGTTTATGCAAGAGGCATAAAATGAGGACATGGCTAAAAGGCCGGAGTTTTGGTCTGGCGTTTTAATACGAGGCGACATTTGTGGCTGTTTTTGTTGTTTTTGTATTGCTGTCATGTGTTTGAGAAATTTATGTTGAAGCAACGATAAGGTTACGCGGTAAATACAGCGGGTGACTGGCTGGGTGCCGGTCGTTGTTGTTGGTGAGCTACAAAGATTTGTTATGTTCAAAGGCACAGACCATAAAATTGGCCGCAAGCTGCACTCTAATGCTATATATATATATATATGTGTCTGAGCTGTATAAATGCATCAATATGTTAGCAATTTTAGAAATTTCTGAAACTGTGCCACATAAACACCGGAAACTATGAAATAATTTGGACATAATTTGATAATTAATTCAGGCAAGAGTGTCGCTTTTGAAGGATTTATATAACGCCTGCATGCATGTTAAATCAATAGCTTAGAGGTGAAAAAAGGAACATTGTATGATATATTATTCTAGCATGTTATATTCTGCTGGTAATCCTTGTATGTTTTATGTTGTTTGCTAACATGTGTCAAAATTATTTTATGGAATTTTCAGGTGGCAACCTACATTTGTAGTATTGGGCTTAAAAGCAAAAAAAGTATTGCATAGTTATGGGCAGTTTTTTAATTACGTTTATATTATTGCAGTGACTCCATTGTTGATATATCAACCCAGTAGGAATAAAATCATAGTTCCCAAGAGCTAAATATTTTTCTAAAAATTTAAGCTGAAGGAATTTTTGATAAATATTTATTTTGTCAATACTTTTCTGCCTACATGAGGTAGGCTAGTCTAAGTGTAAGTGTTAACGATGTTTATTGAAGCATTCTTTAAACTAACTCCGAACTAACCTTTTGATAAAATAACTGGAAGTGTTTAGCGAAAATCTTCCGACAAATCTTTTATTATAAACCATGATTTTATTTAAAACTCTAATGCATTTTATTGTTGTATTCAGGTCGTTGATATATGAAATATAGGCCCTAGTATACACATTATAAGAAATCAATACGATTTTGCTCTGATCATGGTAGTTAGTTATTTACTCTAATTTTTCTGGCCGTCTGGAATGTCTTAGCCGTACAACCACAGGAAGCTTGGAAGAATATTTTGAATTGGTTGTGTTCAATATTTTTCGTTATATTGTCATAAACTGTACTACATTTGGTCATAAATATAGTCGATAGCCATCCTCATTGATTTCATTGTTGGTTAAGGTACTATTACAGTGTGAAAAAAAAATTTTAAAAGCAAATTTGCAAAAACACCCCTTTTTTTGGCAAAAATTCTTAGCCGTAAAAAACAAAATATAAAAGTTTCTCGGCTTTTCATATTGCTTCTATGAAGATCAGTCTATGAAGTCTATGAAGATCACAATGAATCAAGATTCATCGAAATCGATCAAGTAAAACTCGAGATATCTTAGACACCAATTCGAAAAACTTGTTTCGAGAAAAACGCGATTAGATTTTCTTCTATGAACGATAATATATGAATAAATTCGTGACATAAGAATATAATGTATGTTATATCTTTTTTTTATTTGATATTTTTTTCTAAAATTTCGTATGCGTATTATTGAGACCGTGTTGGTGACCGTGGCATGCAGGTTAAGTGTGTGGCTTAGCATGCTCGGAGCCCGGGTTCGATCCCCAGCCGTGGCGAAAAGTTTTTTCAATAAAAAATTTTTCTGATCGGTCACCACCTCTCTGCAGACAATGGCAAACCTCGGAGAGTAAATAATGCCATGTAAAGCTTCTTGAGAACATGAGCCGTTCGGAGTCGGCATAAAACATGTAGGTCCAGTTCTCGGTCAATTGTGTGCATAAATTTAATAACACACACAACACAATCGATCCTAAGAAGCTCGGTCAAAGTCCTTTCAAGGGCTGAATGGCCAATTTGTTTTTTTTTTTTTGTTTTTTATTATTAAGACCGTAAGGAACCAGATTCTAAAAAAAAACCAAAATTATTTTTAATTTTTTCGCACTGTAATAGTCCCTTAATTGTTTATTTATCTTTACTTTGTATGTATGAACATTTGTAATTAATGGGATAAGAAAGATTATTAAAAATCACAAAGTTATACATCCCGGGCAAGACTGACTAAATCAGCTCATTTTATATCAATCTTATCATTTCATATGGAAAAAAATCTCCTTTTTTATATGCAAGTATATGCAATATGGGAAGTTTTTCAGTATGATAAAATGGCTTTAACGCTTTTACCAACTGGATAGAGAACTCTTTAGGCAGTTCATCATATTTTGCCTTAACTTCATCACTGATGTTGTGTATTGAATGATTTTGTATAGTTATTGGTTTGATTCCAAACAAGTTTCTATTTTAAAAATAAAATAATGACATAAAACTTATAGCTTATAAAACTATTCGACAATTTCCAAATCTTTTCCAAAATTATAGATTTCTATCATTAGATTTGGCAGCAGAGATAACACACAAAAATCAAAAATGTTTTGGCTTTTAAAGAAAGTTCTTCTATTTTATAGGTTTTTAGTTTACAATAAATTAAGAAATTTACTTATATAAAGAGAAAGTAGTTGATATATCTTTATCTTACTTGTTTAGAGAAAAACAGTAAACAAAGTGTAAAAAGGACGTCAAACAGTACTTTGTATATCATATTCGAAATGCACGTTGAGTTGGGAGGAAATCATATAACATACATTCATAATTTTGCACTAGCTATGAGTGTATAAACAAAAATTCAAATCCATCACGTCATTCGTTTACGAATAACAAGTCAACAAACTCTTGCCTCGATGACCTGCTAGTAAAGTTGTCAAACTCAGTTTCGTGTAACATGAGAAATCGTTTTGTTTTTAATTGACGGTTCATCTGGTATCAGTTTTCTTGGAATTACAAAAACCCTTGATAAAGCATTTTTAAAATTTTTACTCTCATCTGAGCACAAATATTGACAAAAATACTTCAAATTATTTAAAAAAATATGAAAGCATGGCACAATATTTCAAAATGTTGAAAATTATTAATTTTAAGTGACAAGTTTTTCAGAATAAAACATAAATACCAAATGTTTTGACTGTTTGAATGTCAAAATATTAAAAAATTTTGTAACAAATAAACAAAATCTATTGATTTTATCAAATTCACGAACCGTTTTTGACACTGTTCCCACTTCAAATTGAAAATGTGCCTATTTTAACAGAAAAGCTGACACAACATTTTTATGAATACCAAAATTAAAAAAAAATTTTAATTATAAAAAGCTTTTCAACTATAGAACATTTTATAGCTTTTTTAAGATTATTTTATGAACAAGATCGTTTGAATAAAGACATAAACAACATAGACTTTTACTAGTACTTAAATATTAAACAATTTTTTGAAAGTTCTCAAAATCTAACGGTCTTAGGTCCGTTAACTGATCTCCGAAGTTTAAATTCCTTAATCTCAGATTTCGTAAACAGAGTTTAAATTTTAAACTCAGTTAAAATTATTTTCGTAACTTATCTCATTTTTGTCGGCGGTTTACTTAAACTGTGTTTAAAAATTTAAACTGAGATTAAAAAACATATTTGAGCGGCAATGTAGTAAAAATTCCACAACTTTGACGTAGAACATCAAAATATTTCAAAAATTTTTGATAAAATAATGCAAATTGTCAGTTTCATTGGAATATTTTTTTTCAAAACTTAAAATATGTTTGTTTTTTGTTTATTATTTTGATTTTTTGAAGTATGATGTTTTTATTTTTTGTTTATGATTGAGAATATTTCCAATTTTCTCAGAGAATTTTTGACAAAATCCAAGTTTAAATTTTTTAAACTTAGAATTTCTGTGTTTAAATTTAAACTTGCCTCACCAAGTTAAACTTCGATTTTTTGAGATGAGGTATCGGCGTTAGAATTTAAACTGAGGTTAAGGAGTTTTAAACTTTGTTAAAGCTAAACTTTGTTTAAAATTGAGATCAGTTAACGGGCCTTATTCATAAAAATATCTTAAAATAGCTTTAAAATGTTCAATAGTTAAAAAGTTTTTTAGATTTAAAATGCTGTTTAAGATTTTGATATTCATAAAAATATTGTCTCAGCTTTTTTGTTAAAATAGGAACACTTTCAATTTGACGTGGGAACAGTGTCCTAAATTTTTTGTAAGTTTGATAAATTTAATTATTTTTTAATTATTTGTGGCAATTCTATCAATATTTTGACATTTTGATCTGAAAAATCGCTTATAATTTTTATTTTCAATATTTTTAAATGTTTTGCAATTTTCTCATATTTTTTGAAATACTTTGAAGTACTTTTGTCAATATTTGTGCTCAGATGAAAGTATAATTTTTAAAATGGCTTTATCAAGGGTTTATTGACGGTTTCTCATTTATGAAGCCTTTATAAGAGATTTTTGTCATTATTGGACGTTTATGAATAATGTTTTGGATATTTTTTTTTTTAAAAAGGCTCTATAAGGGACTGAGTTTTATGATTTTTATGAATAACAAAATTTTAAAAAGCATTTAAATTCTAAAAAGCTTTTTACTATAGAACATTTTAAGACTATTATAATATTTTTTATGAATAAGACATTTAGTTTTTAATAGCAAATCGGAACGTCAACGGAGAGTAAATGTAACATACATTTAAAAACCAAAAAGAAAAAAAAATAAGTCTACATATATTTCGTAAAAATTATATTTTGTTTATATTCTGTACCTTTATTATACAATTTAAATATGAATGCATTAAAAAATTACCATCATATTTCAGATTTTTCTTAATTTAAGTTATCTAAGATTGTTATTCTATTTCATGTATGATTATTTTATTTTCAATTAAGGTGGGACATAGCATTCGCGGTAGAGAAAACAGAACTTTTTTTAAAGAATTCATAGCTTAGTCAAAAACAAACATTTTTCCAATTTTTCCAATTTTTTTATTATTGTAGAGAATTACACAAATTACAAGAAAAAAAAAGATTCAAAAAATATATTTTTCACTCCAACATGATTTTTAAAGCTCCAAACTGGCGGCATAGTAAAAAACGGGGTTTCGTTGTTGCAGCGGTGGGAGTCGCAAAAATTGTCCGATCTGGAAAATAAATGACTTTTTTAAATTTTAACAAAATTGGTTATCGTATGATAGGAGCTTTTTTTAAAAGTTTTTTCAATTTTTGGTGATGTTCCAAATTTGAAAGTGTGTTTTTTGGAAAAAATATTGACTTTAAAAATTCATAAGCAATCGAAAAAAAAATTAAAAAAGCTCGAGTCATACGATAGCAAATCAAGTTTAAAAAAAATTCTAAAAAAAAGAAAACAAATTTCGTCAAAAAATTAACCCGCTAGTGCCAGTACGAAAAATCATGGTTTCGAGATAAACGTGTTCAAAGTTTGTGAACAAAGAAAAATGCAAAGAAAAATAAAAATGAGCTCTCACTAATGCGGCTGTAACTTTTGAACCCGTACGAATTTTTCCTTGAAATTTTAAGAATATTTAATAAAATACAAAATTTAAAAAAATTATAAAAATAAAAATTTAATTTAAATAAAAAGTTATAAATTATGAAATCGACTTCAAAAAACATCCAATGTCATGTCCCCCCTTGAGTCTTTAATAGCAAATCGGAACGTCAACCGAAAGTAAATGTAACATACACATAAGAAACCAAAAAAAATAAATTTATCTACATATATTTCGTAAAAATTATTATTTATTTATATTCATATACCTTTATTATACAATTTAAATATTGATGTATAAAAAACTTTCCATCATTTTTCCGGGTTTTGTTTTAATTTAAGTTATATTAGATTGTAAATCTATTTCATATATGATTATTTTATTTTCAGTAAAAAACAATTGAAAGTTAGTTAAGTTAAAAAAATTGCCGTATTCATGATTTTTAAAGAATCGATTTTTTCATACAGTAAAATAACACTACCTTCTAGTAAAGCTTCGCACCCCTGCTATTACCTACTGGGATGTTATATTAGTTTAGTGCCTATAAATATGCATTGCTTTTTTTATAATTCTAATCAATGTCGAATTGTGATTTTTTTCTTGTTAACAGGGTGCACATGCTGTATGTTAAAATATAAACTCAAGAAAATTTAACAATAAAAGTTAAGGTTCTGAAGATTGATGCAGAACTAGTTTGTCCTCTCACCAATTATGAGAATTGATATGAATAATTTTCAGAGGGTGATTCAAGCTAAAATAAAATTAAAAAACATCTGCTATTTAACTTCGGATTTTAAAATTTTGGTAGATATGAAATTCTAAATTTTCATTGAAATTTCTATGTGCACAAGACTCTGTTAGACTAAAATCCATGTTCTTGTAAGAATAAGCCAAATTCTTTGGTAAAAATTTAAGTTGGAGCTGGTTTGAAAATACAAAATTTGTAACGGAATTTTGATATATATGACATGTGATGTCAAAATAGACATTTGTTAATTTTTTTTCCCATAATCAATACGCAATACCGCTGTCGAGCTATTTCAAGAAAGCCAAATTCAAAATTTTTAATGTACAAATATTTTAAATGAATCATCTTCATGTTTTTCCTTTAAAAATTTTCCTTTTAAGCAAGCCACAATTCTGGTTTATTTTGCGACTTTAAGTGCCTAAGCGCTTTAATATAATTTATATTAATGAGTCAAGTCCATCAAAACCAGAAACATAGAGCAAATATTGCCTGTTGTTAAATTGTTGACAATTTGTCAAGAGTTCTTTTGTCAAGGTAGGCGCACAAAAAAAAAAAAAATAAACCTGCCATCAAAAAGCCGCTCATATTAAGCCTAATAAAATCCTACTCAACGTTAACCCTTTTTTTTGGAACACCCTCAAAAGCAGTTCTTAAGAGGCCAACAGGCACTTTTATCACAAAAAAAAAAAAGGAAAAGAAGAAATACTCAGTCTTCTCTTCTTCACTTTTTGCTGTCGCCCTACCCTTTATGCTGACGCAGCAATTAAACGTCTCGAGCACGTTTTATGGCTCGGCAACAAAACTCAAAGTATAACAAAAACACAAAACCGACCCAAGCACCGTCTGACAACTGACTTTTGTCGAAGTCAACTTGAGAATGGTTTTTCCTCTGCCGATTTACGGCTTTGCTGTTTTACCATAAAAATTTTTTCTTTTTCTTCCAAAGCAACTCGCATAGTTGACCTATCATAGCCCATTTCACCCTAGTTCAAAGTTCTTTTTCGGTGCGCTTCTCGTCGGTGACATTTTTTCACACCTTTACTTAATTAAGATCAATGCATGCAATACCAATACGTAAACGATTGTAACGCATACGCACGTCTGCTCAAACATATAGTCAGCTAGACAAACCTACATACACCCATTTACAATCACAACATTGCCCACTTTATTGGTTTTATTTCGGTTTTTTTTTCTTCTTTTTACTACTTTTGTGTTTGTAAAGGCGACGTGCTGTTGACATGTTTGTGCTGTTGTTGCTGTTGCTGTTGCTGTAACTGTTTTATTTTTATTGTTTGTAAATTTAATGTTGGCAACATTTATTATTGGCAACATGTGACAAGTGACATGCATGTGTGTGTGTATGCGAGTGTGTTCATCACTCGAAACTGTGACATGGCGCACCCTAATAGGCGGCGGTAATATGTTGTTGTAAATTAAATTGTGGGTTCAGAACGGTCATCACTTGCAGCATGTTTGCCGTAGGTGTTTAAAAATAAACTACATTGACAGTTGGATTTGTAGTGACAGGCACACAGGTGGGTGCAGCCGCAGGTGGGTGATATGCTTGACAAGGGTGATGACATGCATGTTACTGTGGTCCATTGTCAAAATACGACAAAACAAAAAAAAAAGAAGAAAGGAAACCAAAACAATTGCACAGCAATTAAGAGTTAATAGCTTGGCAAGTGCCAGCAAACGCTTTATTAGCTGCTCAACGAATATTAAATGGCACTACGTGCAACAGTATGCATTATTTTAGAGTAATTAACGTCGGTTGAAACTGAAAATAATGAAGTGCAGAGGTGAAAATAAGTTTAAAAAATTGCACGTTCAAATTTTGCTCTTTAAATTTCAGTAAATATACTTCAAGAAGCTTCTCAAAAAATATACTTGCGGCTGTATTCATAAAAATGTATGAGCCTTTTGTAAAGCCTTTATAAGAAATTATCAAAAACATTATTCATAAACGTCTGATAATGACAAAATCCTCTTTTAAAGGATTATTCATAAATGAAAAGAAACTTTCCATTAACCCTTAATAAAGCATTTTTAAAATTTTTACTCTCATCTTAGCACAAATATTGACAAAAATACGTTAAATTACTTTAAAAAAACATGAAAACATGGCACAAAATTTCAAAATATTGAAAATAAAAATATTAAGTGACAATTTTTTCAGAGCAAAACATAGAGAACAACATTTTTTGACTGTATATCTGAATATCCAAAAATTGATAAAATTGTGACAAATAAGCAAACAATTATTGAATTTATCAAATTCACAAACCATTTTTGACAATGTTTCCACTTCATATTGAAAGTGTTGCCATTTTAACAAAAAAGCTGAGATAACATTTTTATGAATGACATAATTTTAAAAATCTAAAAAGCTTTTAAACTATTGAAAATTTTAAGGCTATTTAAAGATATTTTTATGAATAAGACCGTTGAAGTATTATAATTTTTAAAAGAGCTGCTTAGAATCGTCTTTTCACCACCAGCGAACAGTTTTTTGAAAAACGATTTTTTTGTAGCAAGTTGTACTTGAAAACTGTTATGAAATTAGTTGAACTTGCTTTTTTTTCTGAAAATCTAATATTTATTTTATATTTTTTCCTATTTAGGTGAATTAATTTTTATTTTTGTCATTGTCTGAATTACCATTTTTGCCATTTCGATTTTTTAATTTTTTTTCTTTTTACCTATTTTGCCTTTCTCCGCCTCATTTAACGTTCTCCGTTATTATATTTTTATTTAAATTTACGAGTTTGTATACAAATTTTTGTGATTTAGTTTTAATTGAAGCGCACAAATAGTGCGCATGAAACATTGTGCATTTAAATGAACAGCTGTAACACCCTATGAGAATTACATTAGCAACCCTGCACATAGTCGATCTGTCAAACAACAATTGTTTTCGTTCAGTTAAAGGAAAGCTAAAATCCGCTTCGGTTTCTAAACTTAATTGTGCGTTGGTTTCTGTCTGTGAAAAAATAACTTAGTTAAAGTATTAATTAAATATTTGGAATACATAATTTCATAGTTAAGATGAAGTTTATTGAGTGAACAAAGATATAAGGCCAAAGCACGTCAGCTCTTCGTTAGTTGAACTGCAGACAATTATAAAAGATTTTGATCAAGATGATCATTAACCAAAAGGTAAGCTTGAAGTCTGATGAAGACTACCACAAACGTAAAACTGATAACGATTTACTGATATGCACCTGAAATGTCCGCACCCTAAATTGGGATGCTGCTTCTATCCAGCTTTTTGATAAGTTGGATAGATATAATGCTGATATCACTGCAATCCAGGAAATGCGATGGAAGGGACAGGATTGCATACGGCAAGCATTCGGTGATAACTACAATAACGACCATGCGGAGAAGCATGAATTTGAATACGAATTGAAAGTTGGCAATAGCACGCAGCATTATGTTCTGCCATTCACACCTGTTTACGAACGACTTGCCAAAATTCGCTTCAAAGCTACATTTTTCAACATCAACGCTCCAACAGAAGAAAGTTTCTAGGAGCGCCTTGAAGATGCATTCGAGCGCTGCTCCCGACAGAATATAAAAATCGTGCTTGGTGAGTTCAACGAAAAGGTGGTGGGAAAACATGTTTGGTACAACAGTCAGAAAATTCAGCCTCCAGGTTCTATCCGATAACGGAATACGGAGGATTTATTTTGTCGCAGCACGAAATATGGTCGTTTGTTGCACTAGATTCCAGCACCTAAATATTCTTAAGGACCCCTTGGATGTCCCCTGATCAAAAAACAAGCTTACAAATTGATTAAGTTTTGATTGACGGAAGACACTCTTCCAGTGTAACAGACATATGCACGATCCGCGGTGCCAACATAGACTTGGATCATTATCTTGTCGTAGCCAAGATCCACACACGACTCTGTGTAAATCCCACACAGAGAAAGCTAGACGTTGACAAGCTCCAATCAAAATAGACAGCAAAAGACTTTGCTACTCGGTTCTTACTCCTGCTTCAAGAAAGTACTCCTCCCATCGACAATATATGCGTGAAGTGGATGCACCAATCCCACTCTAAGCGCACGACTGTCGAAGAAGTGATAGGCTATTACCGCCCTCGTCGAAACCAGTGGCACGATCAGGAGTGTCGCAACGCCACTGCAGAGAAGGACGCCACCTACAAAACCATCTTGCAGTCAGTTGTAATACTTGCTGCTATGGTGCGATACCGAGAGAAGATATGCATAAATGCGTGAGGGCGAGAATATTGACATGCATGGCGACAAGACGGAGACTCGAAAAGATAAGACACCTGGCCGATATGGTTTTAAGACCGGAGCCTCTTTCTGCAAGGATAAACACAGGAGTCTAGTGACAAATATACAGCGTACACTCATTTTAGGGAACACTTCTCTAGTCTTTTAAATGGTGACGCTGACAAAAATCCCGCCAATAGAGATAATATTCCAGAAAACCCAATTATGGGTGACAGCATTCAAGTTCCGCTGACCAACTTTAAAGAGGTCTTAATAGCTTTAGCTTAGCTTACGAACAACAAAGCCGCAGAAGCCTATGGCTTACCGGCTGAGCTGTTTAAGAACGAATGCGAAGCTCTGTTTAAATGCAGTCTATGCGGAATATGTTCTGAAGAATGGTTTCCAGATGATTAAAATCTCAGTGTGCTCTGCCCTATTCACAAAAAAGGTGATTCTACCTTTTGCACCAACTATAGTGGTATAAGCCTTCTTAATATCTTATATAAGGTCCTGTCGAGCGTATTGCGGGAAAACCCATCGCCAACCAACTGATAGGACCTTATCAGTGTGGCTTCAGACCTGGAAAGTCCACCATCGACCAGATATTTAAGCTCCGATAAATCTAAAAAAAACCTTAGAAAAATAAATTGACACACATCATCATATTGACGATATCAAAGCCACCTTCGAAAGTCCAATAAGAAGCTACCTATATTACACCATTTCTGAATTTGGTATTCCTACAAAACTAAAACGCCTTTGCAGGATGACACTAAGCAACACCAGTAGCGCAGAGAAAATCGGCAAGAACCTCTCCCCTTCGTTCGATACCAAAAGAGGGTTCAGACAAGGTGATTTCTTATCGTGCGACTTTTTTAATAGTGATACAGAAGATCATCCGAGCTGCTGATGTAAGACGCAGTGAAACAAAATTCTACAAGTGTGTTATGCTGCTGTCGTATGCCGATGATATTGACAGCGTTGACCATGATACGAGCGAAGTAAGTGCAGCATTCTCCAGGCTAGAAAAGTAGTCGATTCGAATGGTTATTGCAGTGAACGCAGATAAAACGAAGTATCTTGTGTCAATAAACAAACTGTCTCAGTGTCTTGGAAACTACGACACTGTTGACAACACATCCTTAGAGGTTGTTAAGGACTTCGTTTACTTCGGGATCTTAGTATTAACTCCTAGTATCAGGTATTAATCGCATCAGTATTGAAATGAAACAAGGATAACTCTTGCCAACTGGTGTTACTTTGGCCTTTGGGCAATTGAGAAGCAGAGCTCTCTTTCGGCAAAACAAAATTGATGCTCTATAAGTCAACAATCATGCCCGTCTTACTATACGCATCACAAACCTGGATGTTAAGCAGCACTGACGAAAAGACTTTGAGAGCCTTCGAGAGGCTATAAAAATTTTTCGCATGATCTATTACCGGCTACTGCGGTCTGCTTGCGTTTGGTGTTAGCACACCCAAGTGTGCTATCCTTATTTGAACCTCTTTATCATTCTTCAACTGGACTATGATATTTGAAGTAAGTCCCAAAACGCGATAAGGTCCATCAAATTTCGGTACTACCTTTGCGTTCAATTAATCCGTAGCCTTAGACAAGTGGTCTTGTTTTACCAGTGTCACTTGTCCTACTTCCAGACTTCAAGGTCTTTGTCGTAGATTGTTACTTGTTCGAGGCTGATCGTTAAAGGTTCCAATGAACACCTTTCATCTGGTGTTTGGGCTACGCTATCTGTGCCGAGTGTCATTAAAAGCTTTCAGTAGCCTGTGTTCTCTGCCTGGTTAAGGAAAGTTGGACCAAATCCAGTTGTGTCTGAGGCTCCTGTATTTAGCGCCAACGATATCTAGAGAAGAAGGCTGTCCCATTTCTTCTGATTTGTATCATTGAGCTGTGCGATTATTCTTTCACGTTTCTATTTGCTCGTTCTTCTGGATTCTCTTTTGGTGCATAAGGTGTTGCAGACTGTTGTCATACTCCCATGTTCCGTAAATATTTCGGCAAGGGCTTACTTTAAGACTGCTTCCATTGCCTGTGACTAATACCTTTTTTTATTTAGAATTTATCGAAAAATACTTACAGCATTTTATTTCCATGAGTAGAGCGCGGGAGTGTTCCCACAAAATCTGCACAAAAAACCGACCACGATTCATCTGCAATGTGCTCCAACAGCTTTACAGCTGCTTTCTCTTGCATTGGGTTGAACTTTTGGCATGACTCGCATATTGGCATGTTATTCTTTATATCATATCACAAGTCAGGACAGTAGTAGCAGTTACTCAGGCTGGAAGTTGTCTTCCAAATTCTCATATATCCCACGAACGAGCGTTCGTGATTATCTTGAAGAACTCTGCTTGTAGATTCGTCGCTACACAAAATTTTCATGATGCGCAAACTTCATCGCCTGTCTTTCTGGGTAAACGACGGTAAAGCTTTCAATCAACTATGGTGTAAACTGGGCTCTTATCTGAAGTTGTGCGTATGTTCTTCATCTTGGCCTTGTATGAACTACATTCCTAAGCCTCTGTTCTTAGTACATTTTCCTTCGGCTATCGATCACTTCAAATTTCCTCTAACTGTACTTAACATCCCATTGGTCACCAGTCCAGAGCTATGATGGACTAAAACTGGTAGTAGCTTTGCTACGAGGTCTGACCAAGGACTTGAAAACTGGTACCATGGGAAGTCAGCGGCCCCTGGCTTTCGCCAGGCTTGACTTACTGGGCTGGTCCTTCGGGGAGCTTTGTAGTGGTTGTGGTTTACTTCCCATTTCGCGGGAAGAGCTACCTTGCTCGGTGTGTGAGTTGCATTCTCAACTCGGGCGCCATACTCCGCAGTTCGGAAGAAGTGTTAGATAGGCCTCCACCCAAACCAAGAGTTGCGACATGTCATCACAACATTTAGCTAATTTGGTACCTTTGAACCCTCAAAGGGGCATTGGCCAATGCAATGTTTCGGTCCCATGCTATGGAGCACCGTAGACTTAAGCCAACACGGCAGGTGTCTGCGCAAAACACTTTGGACTCATGTACCTAACATCCAACTCCGCCTGGTGGTGATGATGGTAAGCCACTAGCCTATCCCAATCCAGTGAAAAGGAGGAGGGTTGTGTCATGCGTATTTGGACTACGGTTCAATTATGTGTGTCACGTAAAAGATGATGACATTCGATATTGATTTGAGATGCAAAATCATGGAAGTGGGACATAAAATCTGGTTATTGTACCTGCGTATCCATAGCAAATGATATAAAACATACTGTTAGCACAGAGATAGTCAATAAACTTGGTTTAGCAACTGATAATTACTGACATGAATAAAAATCTGATATTCTTTATGGGTTTATGATAACAAGTGATAATAAATAAATTTCTAACGATAGGGTCTTTATGCCGGAAAAAGTGGTCTTAAATGTTCACAAATTGGTACTGGGGAGTCGGTGCATGGGTAAGGTGTTTATAGCAGAATTGGCAAATGGCGCCTTGTCATAGTAAGCTGTTAATACTTGAAAACGCGAATCCCTAGGGCACTTGTCATGTCCGGAAAATAATTAATTTTTTTTTATACGGCGATAATGGCGATCGAATTCTGCATGATATGATTGAAAAGAAGGGTTGCTAAGTAGAATTCTTGCGTGCTTAGTGCGTGGAAACTGGTCGATAAATTTAATTATATTCCAAAAACCATTGGACTTGAGAAAACAACTCCTAATAGACATGTCGGCCCTATGATCCTGCACACCGGCAGTTTCAATGGATGCGAGTCCATGGGGCAAGTAGAACTAAAACCGAATAGGTAGGCGTCTACTATAAAGATGTTACTAATGTAATGTACTTAACATCCAATAAGTCCATCTTGCAATATTTCTATCGAATTGAGTCATTTATGCGACGGATGGTCGGTCACTTCTCTAAACTGGTACCGTTTTTAATACGGTCACGTTTTCTTCACGTCCCAAACAATAGCTAGACATGCTTTCTCTGTTGGAGAATTATTTCGCTCGGTTTTTTTTAAATATCGACTATCGTATACAATCATCCTTTCCCTACGTTCGAACTCTTGTGCTAAAACTACTCCAAGCACACAATCGCTCTCATCTGTCTGAAACGTAAATTTCTTCATGAAATCAGGACAGAACTAAAGGAGTCTCTGTCAGCTTTTCCTTTAACGTCTCGAATGCTCGTTGCTGGTTCTCGCCCCACTTCCAATATTTTCCCTTTTTCTAGAAGACTTTTGTGAGGTTAAATGATATTTGTGAAGTCTAGTACGAAACTTTGGATGTAACGGATAGAAACCTTCTCAACGGTAGGATGTAACACTCAGAAACCTTCGCACCTCCCCAATACCTTGTCCGGGTCGGTATAAATTCCATGCTTACTCAAGACATGTTCCAAATATTTAAAGTCCTGCTTGAAAAACTCACACTTTTTTGGAATGAGCCATAGATTTTCTGTCTTTAATCACAGGAAGACCTCCCTTAAGTTCCACTTATGCTCCTTCAATGATTCTTCCATCAGAATAATGTCGTCTAGATATGCAAAATCATGTGGTTCCGATTGACCGATTACCCCTTTGATTTTTAGCAAACGATGGCTCGACATGTTTGGTTTGATCTGTAATCTTATATAAATTTAATATATAAGAAATTTTAAGCATACTGTTCCGTGTGCCAGTCGAAATTTATTTGAATCTTTCGTTCTCACAAATATCTGCAAGACTAGAACCACTTCAGAACTTTTATGACTATATTCAAGAATTGTTTGTACATGATTTTCAGAATGCTCTGAGGCACCAGGAGCAACACTCACCACGCCAACAATAAATAAATTTTAGAAATTTCGTTTTCCGTTTCCGGTTCTCATTTGAGTTGGCAACGCTGCCTGATATGCTGTACGTACAGCAAAAAAAACTAAAGAAAAAACCAAACAAAATAAGCAAACAAACATGCAAACAAACAAACAAACATACAAACAAAACAACAGTAATAAATAAATAAAACATTGAGACTGTAGCAGAAAAATTTCTGTATAAAATACAAAATAATAAATCTACAGAAAATGTCGTCGTATTTGCTGGTACGTGGGTCACAAGCAAAGGCTTTTATGGGTTAGTGGGTGGATTGGTGAGGAGGGGGGTCAACAGTAAAGAGAATTGTTGAAACATTCTTCTTTGTTTAAAACAAGTCAAGCGACGTGCAGCAGTCGCAAACAGCTGGTGAAACTTTTCTTTGCTAGTTTGTAGATAGATTGTTGATAAAGTCTGTTTGCAGGAATTGAAGCGACTGTGGAGTGCTGTTAAGCATTGGTTACTGAAATGAAACTGATTTTTAAACAAAAAAAAAAAAAAAGCGAAGAGTGAAGATATGCATGTTTTTTGCATAAATATATATTTTATCCTTGCCATTTCAAGTTATCATTAGCAGTGCTTAAGCCAATGTTGAATGATGCTTAAATGCAGTCAAAGGATCATTGGTTATAGAGCTATACATCGACACGGTCGTGAAAATTTGATCTAAAAAAAAAATCCGAAACAATTAGATTTGCGACAATTTCCGTCTCAGTGATAATTATGTATTAAGGCTCAGTTTCAATTTTTGGGGCAAAGCGGATGTATTTGAAAGACTGTATTTCTGTTGTTCTATTAAGTATCAAAATAATGTTTTTTTTTATATTAGTAAATAACTCTTTAATTAACAATTTTTTTTTGGTTTTTCAATAATAGTAGTGGTAACACAGGCCGTTAGAGTTGAGGTCGCGAACGTGAGGTTTCTTGCGGCTTGCACGATATGTCCTCTACAAGTAGACTGAAGCAAAAAAAAAAAAAAATCAAAAAGGTAGAACAGTTTTAAGCCAACGTTCATGGAATGCGCTCTATAAATGTGTTGACCCGAAAAGCAGAACATAGTAACTTGGAGGGTAGGAGAAATGGTCAAGTGAAGGTGAAGATTTGTCTTAAATTTAAGGAATATAATGAACTGCTACTGCAGAAAAGGACCTCGTTTAAAAAGCCACCCTGCAGTCTGCTGTAACGAGAGCTAATCTGGAGCGATACTGAGAGACGAGGAGGGAAGAGAGAAAAAAAAAACGAGAGGCAGAAAAGCGTGAGTGCAAGAAAAGTTAAATACATGGTCAGGAATTACTTACTTACTTACTAAGGTGACCGTTGTCGGGTTACGACCGACTTCATTAGTGCTCTGCTTCGCGCGCGCCGTCTCCAATCTCTTTTACCAAGCGCGGTAAGAGCTTCCTCGGCTTGGTCAATCCATCGGAGACATGGTCTTCCTCTTCGTCGTTGACCCTCGACTTTCGCCTCAAACACCTTTTCGCTGAAGCTTCTTCATCCATACAAAAAACATGACCCAGCCAACATAGTTGCTGAATTGTTATACGCTGGACTAAGCCAAGCTGGTCGTAGAGCTCGTACAGTTCGTGGTTCATTCGAATGCGATAGTCGTCGCCAATTAGAACAGGACCAAAGATTTTGCGAAAAACTTTCCTCTCGAACACCCCAAGAGCGGCTGCATCTGTTTGCGGTACCACCCATGCCATAAAGTAGTACAGGTATGATGAGCGTCTTGTAGAGTGTTAGTTTTGTCGATCGAGATAGGACTCTGGAACCTAATTGCTTACTTAGCCCGTAGTAGCACCTATTAGCAATTGTTGTTCTTCGTTTTATCTCCAGGCTGACATTGTTGTTGCTATTTACGGTGCTGCCAAGGTATGTAAACTCCTTGACAACTTCAAAGTAATATTTAGGTGCTGTAACATGGAAGCCTAGACGCCGCGCTTCCCTATTTGCAGACAGCATATACGTTGTTTTGCCCTCGTTCACCGTCAAACCCAATTTGGCTGATTCCTTTCCGATAGCGGCGAAAGCATCAGTTACATCTCTCTTGGTTCGGCCGATAATATCGATATCATCAGCATACGCAAGGAGCTGGTTACCTTTGTAGAAAATGGTACCATTTCGATGTACACCTGCCTTTCGTAGGATCCCTTCCATGATGAAATTGAAGAGATCGCATGATAGCGGGTCACCTTGTCTGAAATCTCGTTCAGTATTAAAGGTTTCGTAGAGATAATTCCTGCCTTCACGGAGCTGCATGTATTGCTCAACGTACAGGCAATCCCGAATCGGGCTATCAAACGCAGCTTTGTTATCAACAAAGAGATGATGGGTGTCGATTTGGTTTTCGTGGGTTTTTTCCAGAATTTGGCGTAGTGTAAAAATCTGCTCTATGGCGGACTTGCCAGGACGAAAGCCACACTGATAAGGTCCCATCAATGTATTGGTATGCGGCTTCAATCTTTCACATAATACGCTCGAAAGAACTTTGTATGCGATGGAAATAAGACTGATATCTCGGTAGTTGACGCAGATTGTCGGCTCACCTTTCTTAAGTATAGGACAAAGCACACTGAGATTCCAATCGTTGCGCATGCTTTCCGCTAGCCATATTTTGCTGATGAGTTGATGCATGTACCTTATCAATTAACCGCCGCCGGTTTTAAAGAATTCAGCAGCCAGGCCGTCAGCTCTTGCGGCTTTGTTGTTTTTGAGTCGCTGGATAGCAACATTAACCTCATCATGGCTAGATGGTGGAATTTCCACTCCATCATCGTTGATTGGTGGTGTCAGACGGCATTCTCCAAGGGGGCCGGAATTGTTTGTATCGTCGCCTGCAAGCAGATTGGAAAAATGCTGTCTCCATAATTTCAATGCGCACTGCGTATCGGTAACCAGATCACCATTCTCATCTCTACAAGTGGATGTTCCGGGCTTGAACCCTTGGGTTAGACGCTTAACCTGCTGGTAGAATTTTCGAGCATCCTTCTTGGTATACCTCAATTTAACGTCTGAAAAGTCATCTCTCTTCCTTCCTCTTATCGCGATAGTTTTTGTGCATGACTCGCGTTGCAGCTGACTGCAGCGTCTTTTATATGTGGCGTATTTTACTGCTTTCGTGTTGCGAGGTTGCGGGCGCCGAAAACCAATGACTTCTTCAGCAGCAGTGCGCATGGAGTGGAGTTTATGCGCCCAAAGTCCGTCAGCATCGTCGAGGCAAGAGAAAGGTTGGTTAAGCTTAACCGAGAGTTGGGCGGAGTAGGCCTCGGTGGTCCGTTGTGATAGCAGTTTATTGACACCAAGCTTTTGTTGCATACCTGTGCGTATGTTCTTCGCATTGCACAATCACATGCGGGTCTTGGCTGCAACAAGATAATGGTCGAAGTCAATAATGACCCCCCGAAATGTGCGCACATCAAGTACACTTAAAGCGTGCCTTCCATCGATCACAACATGATCAATTTGGTTTCGCGTTTTTTGATCCGGGGACAGCCAGGTTGCCTTTTGGATATCGAGGTGTTGGAATCTGGTGCTACTAACTACCATGTTTCGCGCCGCGGCGAAGTCGATCAGTCTTAGACCGTTATTCGAAGTGGTCTCGTGGAGACTGAACTGACCGACAGTGGAGCCAAAGATGCCTTCTTTTCCGACCTTCGCGTTAAAATCGCCGAGAACTATTTTTGCGTCATGGGCCGTGCAGTGATCATACACGTCCTCTAGGCTCGCGTAAAAGGTGTCCTTGACAGCATCGTCCTTTTCCTTCGTCGGGCATATGCGCAAATTAGGCTTATGTGTAAGAATTAAGCCTTGAAGCAGTGAGCATACACGTCCTCTAGGCTCGCGGAAAAGGTGTCCTTGACAGCATCGTCCTTTTCCTTCGTCGGGCATGTGCGCAAATTAGGCTTATGTGGAAGAATCAAGCCTTGATGCGGATTGTCGCCAGTCTTTCGTTCACGGGTGTGAACTGGGAAACAAGATGGCGCTTCTCCGCATGGCAGCTGAAGTTGATATCGCAGTCTGCACTCTAAGAGCAGCCTTGTCCTTTCCATCGCATCTCCTGGATGGCGGTGATGTCAGCCTTTATTTTTTTCCGAGGGCTTCCGCACCTTCCCTATAAAGGATATTCGTCCGTTCGTCTTTATCCATTTTTCGTTTGCGATAGTCGTCAACGTAGTGAGGGTTCATATCCGAGGCTGATTTAGTTTTCATTGGGAAGTTATAATGTGGTTGGTACCCAAACCCTACGCACATTTCATTCTTAAGGTCTTGTAGAGACCCCTCAAGTTTATAGTCTACAACTAACCGGTTGATAGTTTGCCGTTTCAAGGAGACACCACTTGGTTTTGAGTCGACTTGAGACGATTTCGATGTGGATACTGCCTCGCCAAGATGAGCCTGGATAACTCTTATACCGAGCAACGAGACAATTCAGCTATTCATAGGTGGTTGCACGCTTACCTCGGTAAGTAAGTCACATCTATGTGCATGTTGTTAAAAGCTCCTTCAATATAAAGCTACCTCAATTACATTGAGGTGGAAACCTCTAAGAATCTCGAAAACGAAGTTGAATTAATTTTAATATATAAAACGCACATGTCACACCGCGCATCTTATATCACTCAAACTGTTCGTTCTTACTATTACAGTGCTTTTAAAAAAAAAAAAAAAACAAATTGGCCATTTCAGCCCTTGAAAGGACTTTGACCGAGCTTCTTAGGATCGATTGTGTTGTGTGTGTTATTAAATTTTTGCACACAATTGACCAAGAACTGGACCTACATGTTTTATGCCGACTCCGAACGGCTAAAGTTCATGTTCTCAAGAAGCTTTACATGGCATTTTTTACTCTCTGAGGTTTGCCATTGTCTGCAGAGAGGTGGTGACCGATCAGAAAAATTTTTTATTGAAAAACTTTTCGCCACGGCTGGGGATCGAACCCGGGCTCCGAGCATGCTAAGCCACACACTTAACCTGCATGCCACGGTCACCACATTACAGTGCTTTTATTATACTAAAAAAGTGTCAGCCTGAAAGTATGCACACAAATTTATGTATTTGTTATTTATCAGTAACAACACATTGACGACAATTGCAACATAAGAATATTCAAAGATTGTGCTATGGTGTGCTCAACTTGTTCTTTAATGAGCCATAGCGAGATTCAAAAAAATTCTCACAAGCCTTAAACTAATATTTTGCAAGAAATACAACAATTGTGCTGTGATGTGCTCAACTTGTGCCGCAATGTTCTGTCGAAAAAAGTTTAAAAAAAAATGTTATATATATTATAAAATCATATAATTTTACAAAATCTCAAGATTCTAGCTGATGGCAAATTAATATGGTGGAATAAAAAGTTTAAATTGAAAAACAGAGGGCGAAAGGGAGGGACTTAGTACATCCTATAGTGTGTATATGTTTGATTATTTTTTTTATATCTTTAACAATTTTAAAAGTCAATAGCAAGTTATCATAAATATACAATTTGATTGTCATACGTCGTGATTTGCTATTTATTTTAAAAGTAAAGCAGGGTTTTACCGCTGTCAATCGCTTAAAATTTTTTCTGAAAGTGGCATTTAAACAGAGTTACTTCATAAAGCTGCTTATATCAGCCAGTGTTGCAAGCAAAAACTGTAACAAAAGAGCTATGAACATTTTTGAGGCATGCATAAAGTTGAAAAATATTTCAGAAGCCTAGCCTTCGCAGCACTGGAAACGTATTTAACTGCTACAACGATAAAAAACAAAAACATAAATAAAGCAAAACATAAAAAATTCTAACAATGTTTTTGACTTCATTGAAAATAAAAACTTGTACAAGTTGTACAACTGTCATAAACTGCACTATTTTATGTTGACATAATTTTTGCTTTATTTTTCAAAAGCAAAAGTAAAAACAAAAAAGTGCGCATAAATTTCGAGCAAATGCTTAAAGCTTAAATTTTAAAACCAATAACGTATGTGGATAAAAATTAGCTCAAAACAAAAAAAAAAACCAAACTGTATCTGACTGTAGGCAATAAAATAAATACATGTTTCAATTACTTTAATAAATAATAACTTAATACTAGAGCAAAATGCGCCTAAAAGTAGTCTCGAAATGCTTTATATAAAAAACAAAATAACCCACAACCACACCCAGCATGTTGCCAATCATCATAGAGCGAAATAAGGAAGTCAGGAACTTTTTGTTTTTGTTTTTGCTTTTTTTGCCTTGCAACTTTAATGAAGCAACATTTAAGTGACAGCAACGCATTTATAACAAGTAAGGAAGGACTATGGGTAGGGCGGAGTTGGGGAAAGAAACTTTTTGTGTTGTTATTTAGCTCAAAAGTTTGGCTGTTTTGTTATGTTTTTGTTTATTTTTTTGTTTGTTTCATTGTTAACTTGATATTTTCGAAAAAAATATGCTTGGGCATGTATTGAAGTTGTTATTGTTGTATTTTCTATTGTCAAGGTCGTAACAGCAAACGCTTGTGCCCACATAATAATAATAATAACAACATCATTATAATTTTGTTATGTCTGCGAAAAATATGGAAATAAATCACAAAAACAAATACAAACACACACACACTTGCAATCGTACTCACACGTCGCTATATCATGACACACATGAGTCGGGTAAAAAAAAGCTGCCTGCCGCTTTGTTAAAACAAAAAAATAAGTTGTTAGCCAGAAACACGCTAAGAAAGCCAACCAGCAGAAACATCAACAAATAAAAACAACAACAACAACAACGACAACAACAACTACAACAACAAAGTAAACGATAGTAATGAAAAAACAACACACAAATAGATTCTGGCTTTGTTTTTATATGCTGTCGTTTAAGTATTTTTTTATATATATTTTTTGTTTTGTTTTTGTGTGTGTTTGTGTGTGTGTTTTGCTGATATGTCACAGGGTCTTAGGTTTTATTGACATCTTGACCACGAATGTGACCAACTTAATGAAAAGCCAATCCGTAGTCAAACTGCCTATCAGCAAGTGGCCGGAGAGAAGACGTAAAATAAAACAACAGCACAAAAACAAATGTGTTTTCCTTGATTGAAGGACATTCATTGAGTTTCAGCTGTTTTAGTTCGCGCGTTACTTGACAGTTTGAGGCTTAAAGCAGCCTCAATCAATGATTGATACAAGTCACGCAGTCAACTAAGCAAATTGCTACAAATACATGTGATGGTTAAAGTTGTTGTTGTTGTTGTTGTCGTACTTGGTTTTTGTGGTTTTTATATCACATATTCTATTATAGGTCACTTTAAGTGTTGCTTTTTATGAGCACATACATAATAGATGATGGTACACCGGCACTCACACACACGCTAATGCATGCATGTGTTTTGAAAAATTTAAAGCTTAGAGCTTTAAGATTTAAGATTCAACAAAAGTGTCGACCGCGATATGACCTTTGCGGTAGTCAAAAGAAATTTATATTTTTTGTGATACATTTAAGCAGCAGCAGCGAGCAGTGAACAAATTAAAAAAAAAACAAAATGGCGGTCGCCCCAGTGAATTCCTTGAGTGGTGCTTAATTAAAAAAAGTGAGGTGCGGCCAATTTTTCCTAGAAAAAAATGTACTTTTAAAAGAAATTTTCGTAATAAACTTAAAACAAGACTTGAGCAATCATTTTTTTTTATGAAAATACGTATTTTTAGTGATGCAAGTGAAATTTCCCACAGTGGGAAATTTTTGCTAAGATCAAAAATCAGTCGCAAATGTTTGATTTCTTAGAGAAAAAAGTTTTTGACGAAGTATTATGAATTTCCCTTTTAGGGAAATTTTCAAATTCCACCAAAAATATACTTATTTGCTAAAATTTATTTGTGTAAAGTATTTTAATGAGCCAAAAAGTGATTTGAGAGAGTAATGAAAAATTTCCTCGTTTTGGGAAATTTTGCAAAATAGACTAAAAACACGAGTTAATACTTGAGAATGAATTTATGATGTGAAAAAACATATTTTAGTGAACCAATGAAAATTTCCCTTCAGGGGAAATTTTTGGAAATAACAAACATTTTATAAAAATCCACGAGAAATATAAAAAATATGTTTTAAGAGAGTATTAAAAAATTGCCATCACTGCAAATTTTTAAATTCAAGTGAAAAAGTGCCCATCTGCTTGAAACGCTTTGTTTAAAACATTTTTATAAACTAAAACATGATTTGAGAGAGTATTGGTAAATTTTCGAAATGGACTAAAAACACTCGTCAAAATTTGAGAATGCAATAATTATGTTAAAATATGTAAATATTTATGTGAAGAAAGTGAAATTCCCTTCAAGGGAAATTTTTGAAAATAGCAAAAATTAATTAAAAATCCACGAAATTAATATAAAACAATCATGTTTTTAGACAGTATTAGAGTTTCCTATTATTGGAAATTTTTAAATTCAACTGAAAATGTGCCCATATGCCAAAAGCTCTTTCAATAAAGCATTTTTATTAACCAAAGAATGATTTTTAGGAGATGTGGATTGAAATTTAGAAATGATTTGAAAAGAGGTTTAATTCAACTAAAAATGAGCCTCTATGAAAAAAAATAATTTGAATTCAATAAACCTAGTTTTGAGAGTATTTAAAATTTTCCTTTTTGGGGAAATTTTTGAAAACAACTAAAAACATGTTTTAGAGCTTGAATATACATTAATTTAAAGGAAATAAGTATTTAAAGTTATTACAACCAAATTTCCTTTGATGGGAAATTTTGGCAAATAATAAAAATCATTAAAAACAATCTTTTAAGGATTGAAAATTTGCCTTTTTAATAAAACCTATTTGCATAGAGTATTTTTATAAGCTTATTGAAAATTTCCCCTTCTTTGAGAGCAATTAAAAATTTCCCCTTTTTGGGAAATTTTTGAAAAGAACTCAAAACACGTTTTAAATCATAAAACTGCATTGAATTTTTTAAAAACACCCATTTTTAGTATCCAAGTTAAATTTCCCTCTATGGAAAATTTTTGCATTCAGCAAAAAACAAATGAGAACCCACGAAACACATGAAAAAATGTTTTAAAGAATTACTTAAAAGTTCTCGTCCAAAGAAATCTTCGTTTTGAAGTTAATCCAAAATATAGAAATATCCAAATTTTCTTTGTATAAATCACTTTATCTTACCAAACCTCGTTTTGAGGGAGTATTGAAAAATTTCATGTGTTGGGAAATTTTCACAAGGTACTTAAAACACCCGTTAAGACTTCAGCACTCATAAATGGTAAACAAAACATATTTTCATTGACCTAAGTTAAATTTTTCTTCTTGGGAAATTTTTGCAAATAGCAAAAAATAATTTTAAAATATACGAAACATATGAAAAAACGTTTTTTGGAAAAGTAATAAAAATTTCACGTCATAGGAAATTCGTAAACTCAATTGAAAATGTTTACGAATCTCTTAGTATAAACAAGTTTTTCCAAACAAACCACATTTTTAGAGGAAATTTAAGAATTTTCGTTTTAGGGAAATTTTTGCAATCATTGAAAAACACTTGTTAAGACTTTGAGTAAAATTTCCCTTCAAGGAAAATTTTTGAAATTAGCAGAAATTAATTTAGAATCTACGAAACATATGAAAAGCATGTTTTGACGTAGTATTCAAAATTTCCTTTCTTGGGAAATTTTTGAATTCAACTGAAAATGTGTCTTAATACTAAAATATTTGGTATTAAGCATTTTTTTTGTACTAAACCACGTTGTGAGAGAGTCTTGAAAAATTTCCCTTGTTTGGGAAATTTTCGCAATGAACTAAAATCACTCTTTAAGGCTTCAGAATGCATTACTCAAATGAAGAATCGTAATTTTTAGTACTTAAATGAAATTTCCTTTCAAGGGAAATTTTTAAAAATAACAAAAATCAATTAAAAATCCAAAAAAAATGTGATGAAAAATGTTTGAGAGAGTTCAAACACTCCGATGATCCCTGTCTCCAACTCAACTAATGTGATAACTTTTACATCCATTATATTCCTTCTAGGTTTTGGGGTAAAGAGAAGTGAAGAGAAGAAGAACATATTTTACTATACTTTTTGGTTTTACCTATAATCAAGTAGTCCTCTACCGTTGTAGTTTGCAGTATTTTCGTCTCCATGATTTATCATGGACTCCTGTTATCTGCTTTTTGGCATTTCCTTCTTTTTGGCTATAGCTGTTAAAAAGAGTTCAAATTGTCGTTAGAGAAGAAAACTATTTAATAAGTTAAGTAACTTCAAAAGTACCCCATCACAAGCACATTTTGAACTAAAACCAATACCTCAGAAAATGAAAATAAGATCTAAAAATTTCTTTCATCTCATGCGCGTTGACTTTCAGCAAATATGACAAAAATCAAAGGTTACGGAAAAGCTTTTAGCAACTTCCGCTGATTGGCAAAGTTCGCACATAAGTACATATTTTGGTAAGCTCTACAAAACTTATAGTTGACATGAGCAAAAATGCAAGTTCACAGCAAGTAAGTGAAAAAAAAAATCCCCATCAATGTGATCAGAAACTTAGTGATCCAAATAAAATCTTTGAATGTACATGAAACGAAAAGTGGAAAAGTAGAGTTAAGAAAGAGTGCAAAAGAGAAGAAAAAACAAAAACTACCAAAAAAATATTGAAAACTACAAATGCCACACATCAGTGCAAACATAGCACGTGACGCTGCGAAAGTCAGTTGATTGTAGGTCGGTGTGGGTGTGGCTGTGGGTGGTTTAAGGAGTGTTAAAGGCCAGAGCATAAAGTAGGCAGCAGTAGCAGAAAAAGCAGAAATGAATCAGGCACACAGTGCCATCCATGACTTGTATGCATGTTTGTTGTCACACATGTGTAACAACAACACACTAACAAACATACCCTACATATGCATACACAAACATACTCTCGCATTCACTCATACACAAAAAAGGCAGAAAATTACTGTAGGACAGAGTCAAGGAAGGTGCAGAGCTGCAGAAAAAAATAAGAACCGGAAAAAAACTTAAAGTCTACGAGTGAGTAGAGCTCTTCGAACGTGATTGCGGTAGGACAATTTTTTTTTTCTTTTTTTTTTTGCGCTCTTGCAGCAACTCTTGACTATATTTAGTTCGGTAGTTTTGAAAAGTTTTTGTTATTTTTCTCTGCAGTATCCTTTTTCTTTTTGCTGTCAGCTGTAAAGGCTCGTAATCCTGCAATTGCCTACTTTTACCTTATTTTTTGTGGTAACTAGTTGTTTTTGTGAGGCAGTTGCTTTTGTTTTTTTTTGTATGCCTAGCACATCAGTGACAGTTAAACGAACTTTTGTTTGGACCAGGTATGTTTGTTGTAGCTCGTGTGAAGCGGAAGCGTACTTTTCGAAAGTGTTGTCCTTGTTGTCGTGTAAGGCAGTTTTTTTTTTTGCAATTTTTGGGCAGCACTTAAATGGTGTCTTTCAAGTACATGTTCATAGCATGTTTTGGTTTTTTCAATGCGTCTTTTCCTTGCTTCTCTAGCCTTATATCCCTAACCGTATCTTCTCTACCCCTTTTACTACCGCTCATCTTATCAGCTCTGTCCGGGTTAACGTTGGGTTAAGAATTAGTGCATTGACTTTGTTTGCATTGCCGCATTGGGCCGTCTAGTTGGCAACACTTTGGGTACTTTTGAATTCTGCTACGAGTGTCTTTTGCATTTTTAAACGTTGAGCAAAGTTTTTGGCCTTTTTAAGTCAAAAGTTGTATTATTCGTGCTGTAAGTCTCGTTGGAACAATTTGGGTCGGTTAGTTGCAGTTAATAAAATCAAGATTTATTTGAAAGCAAAATATGTGAAAAAATAAAGGCAGCTCTTTAAATCAAACTTTAAATACGACCTCAGTGAATTGAACCTTTTAAAGTTATTGTAACTTTAGTAATATTCTTTTTGATATTCAGTGTGAAAGAAATCGGGTTAACCTCATTCTTAACTTGCACTTTTTGCTTCGTGTGCTGAGTTAAACTTTTTCAGAAGCAAATAAGCATAAGAGTCGTCTAGAACGCTGTTTCGTTCGCCGTTATACAAAATAATTATACTTGGCAAGCTAATAAGCAGAACTTTCGCTAAACCAAAGCGGAATTATAATGAAATTATATGAAATTGGATTGTAGGCAATAAATTTTTGAAGAAGGGACGCTGTTGAAACTGAGGTGAAACAACTTTCCATACATTTTAAAGAAAAATGTTTGTATTAGCTTTAGAATTTGATATTGCCAATGTCAGAAACGGAATTTTTGAATTTTGTTTTTTTTTTTAGAAATTAACTTCACATTTCCCTTCAAAACAAAATGGATGCTATAATATGGGTTTGCTATAGGTTTGCTATGATGAGTTTTTCTTAATTTTATTGACGAAGGAGAGGAACTTTCAACGGCTCATTTAGGTGGGAGTGTACGATACCGCATAGTATATTCGTCCTGCATAAGTTCATTGGAACCACCAGTAAGGATGTCTCTAAAGGGCATGTTATTTGCTGATGACTGTTTGACTTTATGTTCCTCATACTATCTCTCTCCCATTTATTTCTCAACTCTTAAAAGTTCAACTCTTCGTAGTTCAGTTGGCTTCAGACCTGGAAAGTCCACCATTGACCAGATCTTTACGCTCCGACAAATCTTGGAAAAGACCCTCGAAAAACAAATCGACACGCACCATCTCTTTGTCGATTTCAAAGCCGCCTTCAACAGTCCAATAAGGAGTCACCTATACTCCATCATGTCTGAATTTGGTATTCCTGCGAAGCTAATACGTCATTGCAGGATGACACTGAACAACACCAGCAGTGCAGTGAAAATCGAGAAGGACATCTCCCTTCCGTTCGATACCAAGCGAGGTTTCAGACAAGAGGCTTCCTTATCGTGCGACTTCTTTAATATAGAAATGGAGAAGATCATCCGAGCTGCTGACCTGAGACGCAGCGGCACAATTATCTATAAGAGTGTTATGCTGCTGTTGTATGCTAATGATATTAACATCATTGGCCACAATACGCGCGAAGTCAGTGCAGCATTCTCCAGGCTAGAAAAAAAGTAGAATCGAGTCGAATGGGTCTTGCAGTGAACGCAGATAAAACGAAGTATCTCGTGTCAACAAACAAACAGTCCCAGCGTCTTGGAAACCACGTTACTGTTGACAACACCTCCTTTGAAGTACTGAAGGACTTTGTTTACCTGGTATCCAGTATTAACTCCTCCAACGATATCAGTATTGAGATTAAACGAAGGATAACTCTTGCGAACAGGTGTTACTTTGGGCTCAGTAGGCAATTGAGAAGCAGAGCTCTCTCTCGACGAACAAAACTGACGCTCTATAAGTCAATAATCATGCCCGTCCTACTATACGCATCACAAACCTGGACGTTGAGCAGCTCTAATGAAAGGACTTTGGGAGCGTTCGAGAGAAAAATCCTTCGCAAGATCTGTGGTCCAATCTGCGTCAATGGCGAGTACCGAATACGATGCAACCACGAGTTGTATGAGCTATATGCCGACATCGATATAGTCAAGCGTATTAAAATAGAGCGGCTTCGCTGGCTAGGTCATGTCGAGAGAATGAACGACGAAGCTCCAGCGAAAAAAATATTGGATTCGGTACCCAGCGGTGACGAACGCAGACGAGGAAGACCGCATCTCCATTGGAAAGACCAGGCATTGGATAACCTGACGACGCTTGGAGTTTCCAACTGGCGCCAGCAAGCGCACGACAAAAGAGGCTGGCGCAAATTCTTAGACCAGGACAAAACCGACCAACGGTTGTAAGCGCCATCTAAGTAGTAAGTAGACTGATTCGAGTCGTGTATCTGCATTAAGTTGACCAAGTTTTGTTGTTCACCGATTAGTCGAGGCTCATCAACGCTTCAATTGTGGTATTTTGACCCTTGGGACACCTAAAAAGAAAGTTGAGTAAATGGGGAAAAGAAAAGACCAACCGTGTACTTGCATTTGTGCAGGTATTCCCTGATCTATCATAGACTGCTGTAACAGTCCGACTGCATTATAGGCTCAGTGTAAAAGTAAATCGTACCTGTCTTCCTGGATACTTCGGTATCACTGGTAATGAAAATAATGTGAAACGTGGGTGAATTTGTGGTACTAAGGCCAACAATTAGCGTGATTTTATCGGTTGTAATAAGTTGCATATTTTTCTTTTGTCAGAAATGCTTGTAAAGAGAAATGAACAGTAGCGCATAAACATTCATGCAAAGCACTACCTTTGTTTGCGTTTTGCAAAAATAATGTCTGGGTTGTTCTTTTGTGATTTCCCAGTTTCAGGCTTTTCACATATCAATTCTCTACGTTTTATTTAAACTTAAGTGATATTTCAATCCAAGATTGGATTATGGTAGACTTCATCAGCTCTCGCCAAACGCCTCTGCTTCACTCGCATCCTTTCTAATTTGTTTCGCCAAGCGCGGTTAAGGCTTCCTCGGCCGCGTTATCCATCTGAGGCATAGTCTTCCTCTTCGTCGTCGATCCTAGAGTTTCTTCTCTAATACTTTTTTGTTGCGTACTTGCAATCCTGAATCGGGGTATAGAACGCAGTTTTATAATCAACAAATAGATGGTGGGTTTCGATTTGATTTTCATGGGGTTTTTCCGGAGTGTGGCGAGAATTTTGGGAAGGATTTGTTCTATTATTATCCAACTTGAATACATCAAATTGAATACAATGTAGGAAACATGCCCATTCCAAATCTGTGAAATATTCACAGAGCCGAGTCTTCTTCTATATCAATTGGTCAAGTAAGGCATAAGCCGAAGTGTCCACCGATTTTTGACTGATCATGCCCCACTTTCCAATCACTTTTGAAAGCTTCTTCGTCACTGGCGTGTCTTAACAAACTGCTGGACTTTCCATACTTGCTGCAAATATTGCCTCATTCACGAGAAGGTCCATGAAAACTGAGCTGCTATGAACTAGAACTGCGTTTTTGGAGACTATTCAAAGACCACAGTAGACTTTGAATCTTCAAGTCTTCACATCGATTCAGAGTGGTAAGCAGATGAGTCATACATCTGCCCTAACATTGATTTGCCACTACATTGAGGAGAAATAACGCCATACCTGCTTCAGCTGATTTTTGATGATCATAGTGGAGACGATGCTTGAATGCTAAAAGAGAGTCAATAATCTTTTCGAGGTATTTGATGAACCACAATGAGGCTATCCCAGTTCCCCGAATAGTAACATTGGCGGCCTTTTACTTTTTCCGGTTACTAATGAGCACTGCCAGACTTAGCCCTCACTGTCCTCAACTAGCCATAGATAGATAGATAGTTAGTAGTCTACTGAGGGAGTCATACATTCGGAGATCATAGATAGTGCCAATAGTCGTTAATAGTCTAGTCTACCATTCGGAAACCGTGATGAGCTCAACTAGAAGTAGCTTCCTACGAGGTCTGGTTGGAGTTCTAGGTTGGTTCATTTTTAACTAGTATGGCTTCCACCCATACCAAGAGTTGCGACATTTATCACAAGAAGAAGGTAGCAGAAGAAGAAGGTAACTTTTAGTCATCAAAGAAGCTTTGGCCGACATATTATGTAGGTGCTTTGCTATGGACTAAAGCATAATTACAATTCCTAGGGAGTCTTACCCTATAGCCTACCTCTGTCCCGGTAATACATTTTTCTTAATCAGAGACATTTACTGAGAGTTTAACATTTTGAAGATTTAACCAGAATCTGATGCTACCAGCAGGGTAGTTAGATTTAAACATGCAATAACAATAGAGTTCAGCTACTACAGCTTTTTCGCACATTCCCAGCATTAATCTATTTGAAGCCACAATCCAGATATCATTGAAATGTTCAAAACTAAACAAAGGAAAAACCTCTCGAGTTCTGTTCTGACTGCCGAATCTACGGCCCACGCGTTGAAGTCCCTTTTGGTTTGTTTGAGTACTCTCACGTCCTTCGCTATAGCTTTCGTGAATACCTGTGTGTACAGATTTGGTTCTAGGTAGCAGCTCACGACTTATACGCCATCTATCTTGGCCCAAACGAAACTATTTGCACGTATGTCCTTCCGAAAGATCATATGGCGGCTTTACTGGACTATTACTTGACTCTGACTTCTAGGGTATAAGTGATGTAAGGTTCAGCCTGAATAGCCAAGTCAATAGCTTTTTATCTGAGGTTTTGTGCTAGGAGGTCTTGTGCTGCGCGACTGTATTTGATCTTTAGGTGCAAAAATTTGTCTTCCTCGCTTTTGCTCTACACTCTTTAGCCTTCGTTGCCACATTTTATACAACAACTACTTGCGTCTGAATTGCTAGAGATTATAAGATTATTAAAGTATTCTTTACAGTGTCAATGCACTTAAAGCACCTGGTTTGGTGCTATTTTCTTTCGGACTCTACAAATAACCCAACCGGACTCTACAATAACTTAAATTTAGCCGAATTCCATCAATTTGTTCGCCTGTTTGCTGGTGAGCTTATGACTGACTTTGCTTACCAGAGAGCGCTTTGCGAAGTGGTTTGAAAGAGGCCATCTTAGTGTCACCAGGATGCACTTCTGCGACCATCGCATTGTCACCTTATTGAGGTGTTGATTTAAATCTCGATCATACTATGTTTTGTGAGAGTTTACAATTGGGCTGAACCGACAAATACCAAGAAATCCTCTAAAAATATCTGAAAAGCCTGGGTAGCTGAGCACTTCAAACAATCAAAACCTCATCCCTTTTCTTTGCGTTCATTCCGAAACTTTCTAGGGGAATTTTCCTAATTCTTCCCCAGAATGATATTTCTGTAGGATAGCTCACCTAATATCGTTACGATATTGTTAATTTTTAGGATGTTTATGTTTGTTTCTTCGCCTTGCTTATGCCTTTGGTCCAAAGTATACTGTTGGGTTTCGCCTGTGGCATTTCGTTGTTGCGCAGCACAAATTGCTTTCCTGGAAAAGTAAGGCTAGGTATGTCTTCTTGGAAAGTTAGCTGCTGCACTTTCGTCTTATTTGGAGGAGTTTTTCGGTAGCCACTACAAGGTTCGCTTAGCTATTTATGAGTTGCTTTTAAGACATTCGAAAATATAGGATTTTTGACAATATATGTATGTGGCAACGGGAAACGAATCTGTACTGGTGTGACGCCAATATGTTCATCTTTTGTACTACGTATCTTCAGTTTGGACTTTTCTGCAAAGTCTAGGTATGTGAGCTAAAAGGAGCTCATAATTGTCGTGATTTTATGTTGGACGTTGATCCTGGTTTTTACTTATACTACTAGGCCATCGAAACATAGCTTCAGCTTACCCATTCTTACAGTGACGGGGTCATTTGTTCTGGTCGTAACTGCTGGTTTTGCGGTAGCATAAATCACAGACTCTCATCTAATGAAAAGAAAAATATTGGGTCTCCAGAACTGATGCCGTGACAATGGGAGTGATTTTCATAAGTGGTTTTCCCCAATTCTATAACCTTTAAACTCATCTTTAATAGCATATCGTTAGGGGATCATTACTGCACGTAGCTCAAGCTTGTATACGACCGAGTGTTCTCCTGCTACAGCAGTGTTCAATGTATAATTGTTGGTTGAGGTCTCGAGAATCGTTGTCCTGATCATGTGTGTGCAATCAAAATCAAATTGTTAGTTACACAAAATATCCTAGTTATAGGTTCACTTTAATCATAGGCGGTGCGGTGAAGGTGAAGGTGGACGTGAGACAGTTTCTAATTTTGCATATTAGTTTATGAATAAAGAGTACATCGGGAACTTCCCTTTGTTTTGTAAGAGTTTATCGAAATGTCAATCAATTTCAGACGGTAGGCATAAGAAGGTAAGCTGAAACTTTCAGAAACGGGAAGACCACAATGAGCGAAACGAATAAATATTCAATGAACGGCTTCGAATTGCATTGCATGAGTGTTGTAGATGGGAGACCAAACCTGGCTGGCATATTTGGGGATGAAATGTAATATAGAGAGATTCTCTGACGTAATTATTGAAGAACTATCTGAACCAGTGTTTCAGGAAACCATGGGTAGAGTTGGCTCTACTAACGATATTATCAATATGAGACTTTAAATTAAAGTCCATGTCGTCCAAAGGTCTCTAAAATTCAAATTAAGGTCCATGTCGCAAATAACTCTAAGTTTCGTGAATAACTTACAGAGGGAAGTGGCTTGTCGAGAATGTATAATAGCTTGACATTTACTTACGTTGAGCTCAAGACGATTTTTTTGACATCTAGTGGAAAAGATGACCAGATCGCAAGTTCGCAAATTTTTTTATGAGAAGAATAAGTATATTTAAGATTATAAATAATTACTAAGACATCAGCTAGTGTAATATCAACAAAAGTACTTGATGCCTGAAGAAAAGTATTCATAAACCGTCTAGAGCGTTGTGGTTTTACTGATGCTGACAAAGAAGCCGCCCACTATGAGTCAGATAATCTTTTCCGTGTGATGGCTGTGCTATAATGGGAACCTTGCATGCCAGATTTTGTGTGATGATGTAAAATAATGGGTACGGTATAATGCACATGGTAACATGGGAGTGACGTAATGTGTATGATATAAGGGTATGATGGGTGAAAAGGTTATGGTATCATGGGTGTGGGTGGTATAATTGGATTTGGCATGATGGATTTGGAGTATGAATATGATGAGGATTTTATTTTATTCGCGAAGGGGGCACCTTTCAAAAGGTCCCATTCGTTCAGGTGGGAGTGTACGACTTTTACGCACTAAACATACATACATCCGAATTGAATCTTCGACCCATTATGAATCCCGCGGAACCGCCGCAAGGCATAAGTGCGCGGGATGAGGGAACAGCACTAAGCTGAAATCTGAAGGACTAATTTTGTTTGTCGAGGGACTGTCAAGTTAAAAGCCTAAATTTTCTCTTTAACTTGATGTCAACTCTGGGTCGGGGAGAACCCTAAACTTCCAATATAGTTTCCTATCTCACGCTGACCTATTTTGCAAACGCTCAACTCTTCGAAGTTCGTCGATTAGCGTTTGGTTTCACTTCTCAACATGAGGTTCACCAAGTTTTGGGGTGTCACCACTTCAACAAGGCGGAACAAATTATCAGTTCTTGCTTCCTTGAATCTACTAATTCAACTCGATTACAAATTCGGCACTCGAAGAGGACGTGTGCAGTGTCTTCTTCTTTGATACCAGAGCAATGAGTACAATACGGGTCACTTGCATGCTTGAATTTATGCAGGCTTGCTCTAAAGCAACCGTGCTGGCTCAAAATTTGGGTGAGGTAGAAGTTCACTGAACCGTGACTTCTGCCACACCACACGGACAGATTAGGGATGAGGTAAGATGTCCAGCGTCCCTTACCCGATCTATCCCAACGTGCCTGCCACTGCATCATACTTTTCTCTTGAGCCATTTTTTTCGAGAAGATGCGCTCTCGCTAACAGCTCCTGGTTGGGCCTCTTCCACCAAGAGGTCGATGGGGATCGATGCATCCTCAGACCCTGTTCTGAAAGTGCAGCACACTCTAAGAGCACCTAGTCTATACACCGACTCTACTCCTCGGCGGTAGGACTTTACCTTCATCGCTGCGGCCCTGACCGTTGATGCGTACATCAAAATCGAAAGCACGACGTTAAGAAGAAGAGTTCTGCAAGCTTGCTTTGGTCCTCGTGTGTTTGGCAACATTCTTGCTAGCGCCAGGCTTGCAGTGGCTGCTTTCCTGTGAGCATACTCTAGGTGCTGGGTGAAACAGAGTCGAGAGTCGATCAGCACGCTCAGGTACTTAAATGATTTAAAGTGTACCTCCATCCCGCGCACGTTTATAACTGCGATTTCGGACCTTTTTACGGCTACTGATGAACACCGCCTTTGCCTTGTGTTCAGCTAAACTAAGCCCAGCTGACTTTAGCTAGCCGTAGATAGTGCAAATAGCAACATTACCAAGGGCCTCCACTTCTTCTAGATGTTTGCGAATCCGTTGCGATCTTCACACTTGTAGGTAGCTCGAGCCTTAGAACACCATCATACATGACGTTTCACAGAAGGAGCCCTAGTACTGACCCATGTGGAATGGCGCCAGTGACTTTGTACGTCATTGTGCCGCTATTGGTCGATTTGCTATACCTTTCGTGAGGTAGCTTGGTACTCAAAACTCACTAAGAGCATTCAATATTTTACTCCAGCTAGCTGAGTTGAACGCATTGCGAACATCAAGCCTTGCTACAAGGCAATATCATTTTGCACCTTTCTTCCATCGAGTGCCTGCGATAGCTTCTTGCGCAGTTGTGGTGACAAGGTTCATGGCATCTGTCGTTGAGTGCAGTTTCTGAAACATACTAGGGGCACACACTCGTTTGTCGAGTAGTTAGCGTGCTTGACTGCCAACCGAGAGGTTCCGGGTTCGAATGCCGGTCTAGCTTGGTCCTTTGCTTTTACCTTTCTTTAAATCTTTCCTCATTTCTAATCAACTGAAATTTAAAATTCATCAATATGTATGAATTTATATACATATTTGGAAGTTGTAGCTGGTGATCATGATATAATTACTCCAAGGTAGTATTGACGTTTCTGTTGGAAACGGACTTTTGTCAAAAAATATAACAAGAAAGAGGGCGCTCACAATCCGTCATAGCATACAATTAATTTTCACTGGTCACATTCAGCGTATCCAACAGTTGCCAACTGCTAAGTCAAAACTTGATGCACATAAATATGAAGTTGCGCATTAAAATGCATTTAAAAAAAGAAAATTTTTAAATTGTCGGTAAAATTTCCATTCGTATTTGATACAAAGCTTGATATTTTATAAACTTGACAACTTTTCTGAAACTTCAATACCGATAATAGCGCTCACAGATGTGTTGCTGTCACAACAGTTGAACAGCTGAATGTGTCCAACGAATAAAACAACGTACAGCTGTTTTTGACAAGAGTTTGTTTACTTGTAGCTGAGAGAATCAACATTTGTCAACACTACCTGGTAAAATTATTCTATCATGGCTGGTGATAGATATGTTATGACACTTGCCTCAGATTCAAATTCGCATGTTGATATGGCACTCAGCCACACATATCACATTCTACACTTGTTTCTCTTTTCCGCATTAAGGCAGACTTGACTGAATAGGTTTGACACCTGAAATCCTTGCCTCAAAGCTAAAAAGACAAATTGATTTGTAGCTTAAAGGATCATCCGTGGAGGCACTGCCTTTTGGTATGAGCACTAGTCCCAGGGCTTTCTAGTAAGTTTTAACGCACTGTTAGAAATACCATCTGGCCCTATTGCCTTTTCGTTCTATACGGATTTGGCAGCTGTTACCAACTCATCAGTGCTTACCATCCGTATTTAATGGAGATGCATGGTGAGGCAAAATCGAAAGTTGTGGCAGTAGAAGGGTCTTTACTACGATGCCAAGGTGGTGTGGATCTATAGGAGTGGGTTGTTTGAACCCCTTCAGCTTTACTAACTTGTAGGCGGCTCCCCGCGCTTGCTCTTATTAATAACGCCTCGAGAAGTATGATGCCTCTTTGGTTCGTACGTTGACTGCCCCATTCTACAGCCCAAGCGTTAAAGTCGCCAGCTATTAGAACTGGCTTAGTCCCTTGTACGTCTTCAACTATGGCGCCTATGGATATGATGAGGATGTTATTATATTTAGGATATGATGAGGATGTTATAATGTGTACGATATATGAGCACATAATAGGATTTTGTTAGAGATAGATGTGGTAAGCACTATATGATGAATATGTGCATTAATAATGGGTACTTAATGATGGCTATGAAAAGATTATAGCATAGTATAATAGGTGTTAGATGATGAGTTTGGATACAAGAATAGAAGAAATTATTTTATGTTAACACTTATATGATTACTTTGAAATTGCATTTAAATGTTTAAAGTACACCGAAATTTATCGAAACTGTATCATAACCAGATTCATTCTAAACCTTCATATGAAATGTTAACATGTATGGTTAGTTTCATATTAAATAGTGCATTTTTTATCCTTAAAAAGGTTTTCACTTTTTCGTGAATAGATTCACGCACTGATTTATTTTGTATAGTCTAAAGCAGAAAAGGGCACAATTTCAATTCCCAAGCATACGTGTTTGGAAACAAAATTCTGCTTGTGCGACGTCTACATACGTACACTATAAACTACTTCGTGTGGCTTACGATCACGAGCACTCGGCTGTTGCTTTGTTTTTATTTTGGCAGGAAATTAAATCAGTTGCTTTTCAGCATGTGTTGACATAACCTCTCTTTGCGCAATTTTTAGAATGTAGCGAGAAAATACGTAAAATAAATCTTCATTTTTCTCTGCTTTACACACAGTCATAGCGATGTGTGTGCCCATCACTGCTCTATAGTTTCCCACTTGGAATATGAATCTGTAAAGACGTAGTCTTCATAGCTGTCTCGAAGACCAAGTAGGCATACTCAGAGCAAACGCTGACGTTCTTAAAGACAAGTCATTATATTGTCAGCAACAAATCAATAAATAAATTTTCAGCAAACAAATGAAATTTCTCTCACAAAAAAACATAATCATGCACGGAGAGCGTCTGATTTTGTTTATACTATGCAGCCGTTCTGCAATACAAGGACGCATGCCACCTTTGAAGACATTTCAACAACATGTCTTGCAAGACAAAGTGGAATTTTGTTTTAAAATGTCTTCAAAGACAACTATGGAAATGGATCGATCCGTCTTGCAAGAAACTGACATGTCTCGAAGACGGATCGATCCATTTTCTGCTGGGATTTTTTATATGCTTTGTTTTTTCTGTGTATTCAGCTTGTTTTGGAAAATTTGAACAATAATAATAATAGTATTAATCTATCTTGAAATCTAAGAAAAACAATGTCAAAAGTATTTCAAAGATGAAAATGTTCCAGACGGTTTTTCTTAACTTGATTGGGATAAGATGCTTTATATTGTAAAATTATTTGTGAGGTCTTAGACAAGCAGTACTAAGAATTTTCAATTCATGCTTAACAGGCATTTAATATCAAACAAATATTATTTTACTTGTATACTCAGTTCACTGCAATTCAAATGCAATATCGATTAAATCTTTTTATTTCGAAACAGTTCATTTCGAGCTAAGTACTCAAAGCAGCAAGCTTTTATCGACTCATCTATTCTTCATAACTCTTTCATGTAAGCCTTAGAAAAAATACTTAAGTTAAACAACTTTTAAGCATTCAATTCAATTTCTGTTTTTGTTTTGTTTTTCCAAAAGCCAGTGTTAGTCTTAAGGCAACACAATTAAATTCAATTCAAAGCAATTTTCATAGCTTAAGCTTTTGTGCTTAATAAATACTGTACTCATCCTCAATATTCATTCCTATCTGCTGCAGACATAAAAATGCTTTAAATTTTGTGCAATCTTCTAATCTAATACTTTAGTTTTAGCTTGTGCTCTTCTTTGCTCTGCTCTTCCCTTCTCTTCTCTTGTCTTCTCTTTTATTTTTTGCTGAGACAAAGTTAAGAAAAACTATGCCACCAGGCAAACTTTGAAGCACTTGTGCAAATCCACAAATTTTGCACCTGGCACAAAAACAAACCACACCATACCGGTAAGTTTGCTTTGGTTTGCACACAATCACACAAAATAACACACACACAAACACAAAAACAAAGCTCTTTTTACTGGTAATAAAAACTGTGCGTTAGCCATACAAAATAATGTCGCATCCAACAACCGAGTATTAAGTTTATAGCACATTTTTAGCGAATCTCAGCTAAATCTTTTGTCCTCATCCCCACCATCGTCACTTTTGTCCTTGTTGTCGTCCTTTTCATTGTAGTTTCGGCAGCGTTTGAATTTCGTTTTGCGTCTTGTGGCTTTTTTAGAGTTTCCTGTTTTGTAATTTCTTGGCTGCCGGTTTCACGTTGCTTTGATTTTAAATGGTTGCCAGTTGAACTGAATGCACGCGTAGGTGTAGCTGAGCACCCGGAAACCGCCTTCATTGCCGCCCATATAATTTAATTTTAGATAACTAAACAAAAAGCCAACCAAGCTAACAGCAAATTACAGAGAACAGCCAGCAGCAGCAACAGCAGCTTTGAACAATTCATTCGCTGTTGCTGTTAAAGTTTTCGTATTGTTGCACACCAGTTTAGCATTACGTTGCACACAGTGTTGCATTACACAGTTGCACTGTGGTATAGTTTGAATACAAAATAAGCTGTTACTAAACTTAATTTATAGCAAAAATATAACTACAATATAAGTAGTTGATTAAATTTTGTTCATAAGTTCAATTTGCTGCTTACAATTTATAATTACTTGGTAAGCGAGCGTGAGTGAGACTTCAACAGAGCTTTAATTGTCATTCGTAATTATGTGCTTCAAAGCTCGACGTATATGTTTTTACTCATGGGCGTTTATTTTGCAGCGCAAAGCTTTTAATAAGCTTTAAAAATTCACCAACTGTGCGAGTAAAGAGTTTGGCCAACACTGGTTTAATGCAATCATCTGTTGCTGATTGAAAACATGTTTTTGTTGCCAGTCTCCTAAAGCTAAGCAACAGCAAATGTGTTGCTAGGATTTAAGAAAATTGCTTTACTTGAATGCATAAAATTTGCCCTAAAAACTTGAAAGTTTGTGTTAAGCTCTCTTCATGCATTTAATAGTGCATTTTTGTTGTTGACTGCTGTAAGTGTTGTTGATGTTTCAGTTTTTGTTATTGTTGATATTTACTCACACTTCAAACGTTGCCAGAAACAATTTCGGCAACACTAAAGTTGCGATTTGTTTGAGCCGAAAGTAAAAACAGATTTTGTGCTATTCAGTTGGCAGCACTTTAAACACTAATAATAATAATTAACAATATATTTAAGAATGTATTTCACTTAGCAAATTTAACGTGAAATTGCCCATTGGGAAATAAATTACTCCAAAAGGACTATTTGAGTGCTTGCAAGCCAGAATGAAAGCGCTGACTGCACGTATTGTAATTTTAATATTGCAAGTTATTGAAAAAAGCACTTAAAATAAACTTACCCTCAAGTGCTTCAAAAGGCATCTCTTGGAAAGCTTTTAGTCAGCATTTCGAGAGAAATTTGGAGAGCTATAAAATGAGATATATATATATTAGGAAGATAGAACTTTTTGAGCTCCCTTGAATGTGTTTTTAAAGACAACAATTTAAGTGCTGACTTTTTGGTCCACAGGCAAGCTGGTCTGTCGGTATAGAGCTTTCGATACTGCCCGATCAGTTTATAACTTTTAATATTTTTATTTTGAACTGAAATAAGTCGTTATACTTATCGACTAGTCTATTGTACTTATTTATTTGCCTTTAGGTACAATTTTTTAAAAACAAATTTGTTTTTGAAATTCCCATTTACAAAGGCTATTAATGCGACTTTCTATAAAGAAGAAAATTAAAATTTTAACTTATTGGTTTTATATATCAATTCCATTATAATTTATTTTTGCCGAGAATTTTTTTAATTTTAACTATTTTAATCTTTTTGACTTTTTTAAAATAAAACTGAAATTTTATTGTTTTCAAACCCAAAGAGCTCTAAAATACCCGCGGGTAGCGCGAAATATTCTCAAAAACGCAATGCCTCGGTTTATATTTATATTAGATGAATTTTTTCCCCAGCCGTGCCGAAAAGTTTTTTTCGCTAAAAAATGTTTCTGATCGGTCACCACCTCTCTGCAGACAATGGCAAACAGCAGAGAGTAAATAATGCCATGTCGGCATAAAACATGTAGGTCCAGTTCTCGGTCAATTGTGTGCAAAAATTTAATAACACACACAACACAATCGATCCTAAGAAGCTTGGTCAAAGTCCTTTCAAGGGCTGAAATGGCCAATTTGTTTTTTGTTTTGTTTTTGAATTTTTTTTGCAAAATTTTCGTGGATCTTCCCTACAAGGGCAGATTCTTAAACTGGATTTGGTTAGGAATATGTCCAGAGTGAAGTTGTCAAGTTCAACGATAGCAAAACGCCGTTAATAACATCGCCCTGTTATTTTTAATGAGATTCAATATGTTTTTAAAACGGTTGATTCCTTTCTGACAGTACGCTACGACAAAAAAAAAAATTTTAGATACTGACTAAAGTCGATAGACACAATGACCTCATAAACAGAATAGCTGTCGTTGTATTACATGAAAATGAATACAAACATATTGAAATTACGAAAATCGTCAATTGTAAAGGACTATCGGTACACTCAGAAAAATATCAACAAAAATAATAACAGTCGAACGCAGTTATTTCAAAACACTGTAAGATTGAATGATTTGCGTCTAAGTTAACAATTTTCTTTGTTGAATAAACGCTTCAAAGTATTTTTGTGCTGTTAAAATAAACCACAGAGACTACTGATGAGTCGGAGTAGCGTCCGACGAAACCATGGTCTAGTCTGCTCGGTTCTTTTGTAAGGAATTTTTGTTGTTGCAGCAATTATTTGGCATTAAGCTCTAAATATAATTTTTAAAGAATATGTTCTTTAAGAATTACAAATTTAATAATAAAAAACTCGCGTGTAGCAACGTACACGTGGCAGAAGTGAAACTTCTTTAACAGTAAGAAATAAGAGATTTTAGTGTGAAATAGAGAGAGAAAGTATCTGAAAAGAAATTCAATCAATACGAAATGGAATAATAATTTGTTGATTCAATATTTGCATCCAGGGACCGTACCGAATATAGTTTTTGTCGAAAGTGTCACATATTAACTTGTATCTCTTAATTTTTATTTTTTCCGACAAAAATAACAGTTTTTTGTGCCTTATAGTTTTTTTGGGAAAAAATAATAGTTATTTTCTGCTATTTATTTTTCGGTCAAAAATATCAGGTAATTTATATTTGTACAAGTCATTTTACCAATAAAAAAATTTTTATATTATAATTTTCATCTCATCGGTGAGACATTTTACACATGGTGTCAACAGTTCAATCTGTCAAGCGGCCTTTAAGAAAACACAAATTGCTTGATATTTTTGGCCGAAAAAAATAAAGTCACAAAATAACTGCTATTTTTGACCGATAAAATAAAAGTCAAAAGTTACCTTTATTTTTCCTCGAAATATACTAGGCAAGAAATTAACTTTTAAAGAATCAGTTTCAAATTTAAAAGCGACTTAATATTCGTGAGGCAGAGGACATTTGTAACATAATGGTATATTTGAAAAAGTCTTTCGACAATTTTTTTTCATTTGAAAATTGTAAAATAACAGTTATTTTCGGTACTTGTTTTAGTTCAGTTGGTGTTTTAGTTGCTTTCGAATGTCTTCTCAACATTGTTACTTTTTGAATGCTGGATTCCATTTGCATAGTACTCTCTGAAGAAGAATCCGAAAGCAGAGGCAAATCTTGTTCATTATTACCTCCTGCTTCCTGATAATAATAATTGCTATGTTGATAGAGGGCCTCATAAAGCAGCGAACGTTGATTGTTGAGTGCATCAACTTGGTTGGCTTAAAAATTTTGTTGAGATGCATCAGTGTGTTTTTTGGGGATTGGTTCTTTGTATATTCACCAAAATACACTGTATTTCGTAAAAATGCATTTTGGAACTCAGCCCATGTTGCAATCACCTTACCTTCATCATTAGTTGTAGACTCAGCTGCGGCTGTATTCTTAAGAGCTCTAATTCGCTCTCTATATTCACGAACGCGTTCTGCACCTGTTTTAGCTATTTTTCTATTTTTTTTTCCGTGCATACTTATAAGATGAAAATTAATGTTACGGTTATGTTAATAATGTAATGTTAATGTTAATGTAATGTTAATGTTAATTATGTTATTTTCAGTATGTTACGCGTTCAGTTTTAATTACATTTTGTTTGGATGTTTATCATGTGTCTACGTGGCGTAAAGGAATAGATTCCGGCTCATAAGCAACGATGTTCGGGGTTCAATTCTCGGCAGCGGCAATAATTTTTTTTTAATTTTCATATGAATTGAAAACGTTAGCCCAGCGTCACGAAAAAGGACCTTGAAATTTCACTCGCCGCCAAAGAAGTTTCACTTCAAAAATCAAAATGCCACAATTTTATAACTCAAAAAAAAAAAAAAAAAACAAATTGGCCATTTCAGCCCTTGAAAGGACTTTGACCGAGCTTCTTATGATCAATTGTGTTGTGTGTGTTATTAAATGTTTGCACACAATTGACCGAGAACTGGACCTACATGTTTTATGCCGACTCCGAACGGCTCATGTTCTCAAGAAGCTTTACATGGCATTATTTACTCTCTGAGGTTTGCCATTGTCTGCAGAGAGGTGGTGACCGATCAGAAAAATTTTTTATTGAAAAAAACTTTTCGCCGCGGCTGGGGATCGAACCCGGGCTCCAAGCATGCTAAGCCACACACTTAACCTGCATGCCACGGTCACCACTCATCTTATAACTCATCTGTTGAAATATTTTTGTATTTTGATTGAAATGTCTGTTTTCTCTAAGCAATATTTTTTAAATGTGTTTTACTATATTTATATTATCGTTGCCAATAGTTCAGCGAAAGTGTGCTAGACTGTCATGAGGTGGAAGTGGATTCGAACCCTGGCTGTTTAAGTATCAAAAATTGTAATTTAATAATTGAAGAATAATAATTCTGTTTCATTAATTGTTTGGTCAAAAATAATCTTCGAAATAAGTTGCTTACTATCTTGAAAAAATTGCATCTTTACTTTTTTATTAAAAAAAAAATTTTAATTAAAAACAAGTAAAGAAAGTCTAAAGTCGGTCCAGGCCGACTATGATATACCCTAAACCCACTTTTAAAAAAAAAAATTTATTGTAAATGGGCGTGTCCGTGGGCGGATGAAGCCTATATTTTAAATGCATTTAAATGTTGATGAAAAATTTACACACACCAAGTTTTATTGCTGTAGCTCACAGTTAATGCCTTTATTGTGCTTTCGCTATGGAAGGTGGGCGTGTTAATGGACGGATAACTTCCAATTTTTGAACACACCTTAGTTTTGGTATAAAATACATACATACCAAATTTAATTTCTCTATGACAAACATAACCTTATTTATTGAGTTTTTAACTTTTTAACTTAACTTGTATGAGAGGTAGGCGTGTCCGTAGGCGGATGACGTCTATTTTTTCAAAACCATCTTTGTCTTGTCATAAAAAACATACGTGCCAAATTTTAGCTACAGGTTAAACAAAAGCTTATTTATTGCGTTTTCAATTTTTGGGTTGTATGGGAGATAGGCGTGTTCGTGAGCGGATGACGTCCATTTTCCGAAGACATATTTGTGTTAATATATAACACATACACATCAAATTTTATTGTTGTAGGCTAGTTATGAGCTGAGTTATGCAGTTTTCAATTTTCGCGTTGTATGGGAGGTAGGCGTGTCCGTGGGCGCACGATGTCCATTTTTCAAAGCCGTCTTTATTTTGTTATAAAAACATACGTGTCAAGTTTTAGCTCTTTAGGTTCAACAGAGGCTTATTTATTGCGTTTTCAATTTTTGGGTTGTATGGTAGGTGGGCGTGTCCGTGAGCAGATGACGTCCATTTTTCGAAGACATCTTTGTGTTTGTATAAAACACATACGTACAAAATTTTATTGTTGAAGGCTTATTATGAGCTGAGTTATGTAGTTTTAAATTTTTGCGTTGTATGGGAGGTAGGCGTGTCCGTAGGCGGATTCCAAAAATATTCAACAGTACAGATCCTTGGGTGCATGTGACCATGTGTACCAAGTGTCATTCAATTATCTTAACTCCTTCTTCTTCTCCTGTGTATACGGACAACACACAGACGTGCAGACGGACAGACGGACGGACGGACGGACGCTGATCAAGAATATATATACTTTTCTATACCGGACTCGCTTCGTTCTATGCGTTACAGAAGTTTGCACAAAGTTAATATACCCTGACATTTCAGGTTTAGGGTATAAAAATCATTGTTGTCCCTCCGGTATTTGAACCTAGGACAGCCAACTACTAGACGCAAACGTTAGCACACTCGGCCAAACATGAACTTTCAAAACAGTGATAAAATTTCAATAAGAACGTTTTTTATATGGATTTCGTGTTCTAAAGACCAACCGACAGTCAACCGACTGTTGATTTGAAAGTTTCATTTGTTGGTCCCTTGATTTGTTTGATAATACAGCATTTTTTCCCTGAGTGTAGTGAAAGCTGTGGTGACCGTGGCATGCAGGTTAAGTGTGTGGCTTAGCATGCTCAGAGCCCAGGTTCGATCCCCAGCCGCGGCGAAAAGTTTTTTTCAATAAAAAATTTTTCTGATCGGTCACCACCGCTCTGCAGACAATGGCAAACCTCAGAGAGTAAATAATGCCATGTAAAGCTTCTTGAGAACATGAGCCGTTCGGAGTCGGCATAAAACATGTAGGTCCAGCTCTCGGTCAATTGTGTGCAAACATTTAATAACACACACAACACAATTGATCTTAAGAAGCTCGGTCAAAGTCCTTTCAAGGGCTGAAATTGCTAATTTTTTTTTTTTTTTTTGTTGTAGTGAAAGCTGTATGCAATTCAATCAAAAAATAAAATTAAATACTCATTCGGAAATTTACTTTTGAGTTCAATGTGGTCTATACTAAGAATAGAAGCAGCATGTGGGCAAAATCGGAATAATCGGCAGGTTCAGGATATGCATTTAATTATTTCTTTGCGAATTAAATCAGATCATTGCGAATGTGTGCGAGGGAAAAATATAACAATGCAGGAATCATTTATTGCGCTGTTTGCTTGAATTTTTTCGGGGTCGATTTTGATGTCGGGCCATGCCTTTTGAAATATTTTTAAAAAAAGATTATTACTGGTGCAGCTGATTCAGGTTCTACAGTTAATTCAAATGTTTTTTTACAACAACTCGTCAATTTGAAGGCGAGAGGCAAAAAATAAAAGTAACCTCTTCAGCATAATCTCGAGATGCATAGTACTTCTTTAAGCCATCCACTATTTGAACTTGTTGTATCGAAACATTGTGCTCCTACTTTCAGTATTTAATTCCACCTTTCCTGTGTGAACTGTATACAGCTCTCACTACCGTTGGTCCTTTACCATTGCGTTGACGATTTTTGGAATTTCTGATTTCAGAATAGCTATTCTGCTTTCAAACTTCTTCTGTAACTGTTATCTATTTTAAAAAATTGCTTTTCTGGTATGTACAGTAAAATTACAGTATGACTGTATGTTCATATAATCAGCATACACAGAAAGATTGGATTTTTGATGATGCCATCAACATTAGAAATTGTTAAGACGAAAAAGAAAGGATCAAGCTAACTGACTTGTGGGACACCAGAGACGGGTGGTTTTAAAAATTCTGAATTGTATAATTTAAAGATGTCATTATAACGGCGTTCTTCGAGATAAGATTTAATTCTGAAAAACTGAATTAGAAAAAGAAAGTTGAAAGATAGCCAAAAGGGTATGAGTTAATAAGTTTGCGAAATTCTTTTTATGTTAATAGTAGGCAAACCATCATATTCAGGAGAATAATCACAAGAAAAGTTCCTTTACGAAGAAAAGTATTCATAGTCTAGTCATCTTTATGACTTGTGAATGACTGACAGAAGAAATTCGCATATGGGTTTGCGATATAGACTTGGAGAAAATTTGTGAGGTAAATTTCTGTCTTGAAAAAGGGACAGTAAAGCAGTCCAAAATTTGGTCATAGAAGAGAGAGCATTATAAACATTTTCATGACTATTATCGAAAACATGCTGGAAATCGATTCTGCTGTATAAAATTTTTAGTTTTACAAAATCAGTTTTCCGAAAGTTAAACTAGTACGCTTGTTCGAATTTTGTATTTATGATGTTACTGTTGTTATATAGGATAAGAGATCTAGGTGGATGGTACTGATCAAGCGTTGAAAATAGATGGCTACTCGCGGAGACTACACAATTCTCTGAACCTGTAGAAAAGACAAGGTTTAGTTGTCTGCTATACTATCATTTGCTTTGCGCAAATTAAGGACGTAGTCTTAAACACAGCTAGTAAAGAAAATGTCTTTTGCAGATGTATGATTTGAAAAAAAAAAAAAATGGTGGCACTCGTCATCTAACAGGAAGGTTATGAAAATTAAAATCCCCCAAAAGTATAACGGTGTCAGGCAGATCAATTGAATCAAAAAGTGAAGAGCAGTGATTGCGTCTACTGCAAGCTGATAACCATTCACTGGGTGAGGAGGGCAAATATAACATGAGATAATGAATATGTTCCGTTTGCAATATATTATATAAAATTTGGAATATATAAAATCAACGTAGGGAGTTTGTAGGGAATCTTTTATATTTGTGGGAATTTTTTATAATGGTTGGTTCGAAGCGATTGTTAATTATGAAGAAGAGCATAACGACCTGAGAAGAGAAAGCATTTATCAAATTCATCGTCTCTGAAAACCACGAAATCGTCACAAAAGTCCTCAGTATCCTTGAAGTCCTGTGTAAGATTAGTCTCAGTAATGGCCTTTTAAACTCAAGGGACTTTTGAATGTAAAATACATCTTTTGACCTTACATGAGCGCCATAAAGATCTTCTTTGACTTCTTTGACTCTTCAAGCGAAGTTGTTAGTGAAAACTGGTAAGTAAATAGCTTAATTCATCGACATCGAAAGATAAACTTGCTGCATAAAGACTTTGAGCAAAGATCATATAATACAAAGATGAGCCAACGCCATACAACCGAATGGCACACTAAAAATTTAATGTGGATTTATCATAAATCCACTTTAAAGCTTTGTGAGAGCCAGCGAGCGAACGATGTAAAGCTTTTGAGAGTGAGAGACAAGTAAGCAACGATGTGAGCATAATATTGGAGAGCAATAGAGAGCATATGTTGAGGTTTAATGCATGAAACATAGTATAATTAACGAAGTAATATCAGGGAGGAGAGCAGCTTACCGTGATTGTCAAAACGAAGTTGAGAGCTCATACAAAATTTACGAACGAGTAGAACGCTAAGAATTGGCAAAATGTAAACAATGATCCGCTACCAACTCTCGCGTGTTTATGTTAAATAATTGTAGAAAATTGTGATTTGTCGCTTTGTAATTGAATAAACTGCAATTCATTGAATGCTGTTTGCAGTCACTGTTGCTGCTGCTTAAACTCAGACCTCTTGAACAATTCGCTGCAAACACCTTGAAGTCACTGTTATTCCTCAGTTATTGTATTATATTTATTTTATCTAGTTTATTGTTATAATAAAACAATATCACAACGAAAATATTAATGTTATTTGCACTTAACACAACACGATGTTCCATTGAATTTAGATTTGTTTGTTTGCTTTGGCTTGTTTGCTTTGTCTGCATTCGCCAAGATGGTCGATTTTGACATTTAAGGTACTGACAGAGAGAGTACGTTCACTCCTGATATTACTTCGTTAATTATACTATGGCACGAAACATCTCATAAAACGATTTAGCAACAACGAAAAAGTAGCTGAATTTCCTTGCGTTTTAACAAAAAAATGTAGGCATGTTTTGTTCAAATCTACCCTATGCACATTGTAGGCATATGTTTTTCAAAATTAAATTCACTTCAATTATTATAATATGACCTTTGATTGAAATGTAGTCGCAAATAATGTTGTAAGAGACATTTCTAAAATGGATTTTTGCGGTTCTATTTTATTTGATTTGTTTATTTTTTAATTAGTTATTATTTATTTATTAATATATGGGCATTTCCACAGAATGGTCTACCGGGACCGAACATGAAAATGTCACTAAAACAATAAGTTTTTGTTTTATTAATAAAAAAATGCTTGAATTTTTAGATGACTTTACAACTTATTTCAGTTGTCATTCTGAGGAAATTAACCTAATAACTGAAAATATGTTTTTCTTGCCTTTAGCTGCCTTTAAGGGCTTTTTCTTTTTACAAATTTTTCGTTGATATATTAATGCTATGTTTGCACTCTTATTATAAAATTCTTCTATAAACTACAAATATAAATAATAAAATATTTAAAAGATACCAAATAAAGCTCGATTAACGCTTTACATTTATATTGCTTTGCTGTTAGAATGTCGCGTTCTTATACCTAAATCATCATTTGTTATCAGAACTTCAAGATCGTTCTAAGCAAGTGTCTCAAAATTGTAAAAAAAATTGTAATTTAAAAGTTACTGCATGTAAAAATCACACTAAAAATTTAATTTTGATTTGCAAAGTGCGTCGAAGTGCGATCTTTTTTTAAAAATTCATAACTCAGTCAAAAACAAACACTTTTCCAAAATTATTATTTTTGTAGAGAATTGAACAAATTACAAGAAAACAAAAATATTTTTCACTCTAACATGGTTTTATAGAGCTCCAAACTGGCGCCAGGGAACATAACGGGGCCTCGTTTGCAACGCTGGGAGTCGCAAAAATTGTCCGATCTGAAAAAAATGACTTTTTTTATATCTTAGCAAAATTGGTTATCGTATGACAGGAGCTTTTTTTAAATTTTTTTTTCAATTTTTGGTGATGTTCCAAATTTTACAAAAAGCTCGAGTCATACGAAAGCGAATCAAGTTAATTTGCTTTTAATTTTAATTTAATTTAATTTAATTTAATTTAATTTAATTTAATTTAATTTAATTTAATTTAATTTAATTTAATTTAATTTAATTTAATTTAATTTAATTTAATTTAATTTAATTTAATTTAATTTAATTTAATTTAATTTAATTTAATTTAATTTAATTTAATTTAATTTAATTTAATTTAATTTAATTTAATTTAATTTAATTTAATTTTATTTAATTTAATTTAATTTAATTTAATTTAATTTAATTTAATTTAATTTAATTTAATTTAATTTAATTTAATTTAATTTAATTTAATTTAATTTAATTTAATTTAATGTAATATAATTTAATTGAATTTAATTTAATTTAATTTAATTTAATTTAATTTAATTTAATTTTATTTTATTTATTTAATTTAATATTATTAAATTGAATTTAATTTAATTTAATTTAATTTAATTTAATTTAATTTAATTTAATTTAATTTAATTTAATTTTATTTATTTAATTTAATTTAATTTAATTTATTTTAATTTAATTTAATTTAATTTAATTTAATTAAATTTAATTTTATTTAATATAATTTTATTTAATTTAATTTAATATAATTTAATTTAATTTAATAAATTTAATTTAATTTATTTTAATTTAATTTAATTTAATTTAATTTAATTTAATGTAATTTTATTTAATATAATTTTATTTAATTTAATTTAATTTAATTTTATTAAATTTAATTTAATTTAGTTTAATTGAATTTAATTTAATTTAATTTAATTTAATTTAATTTAATGTAATTTTATTTAATTTAATTTAATTTAATTTAATTTAATTTAATTTAATTTAATGTAATTTAATTTAATTTAATTTAATTAAATTTAATTTAATTTAATTTTATTTAATGTAATTTAATTTAATTTAATTTAATTTAATTTAATTTAATTTAATTTTATTTAATTTAGTTTAATTTAATTTAATTTAATTTAATTTAATTTAATTTAATTTAATTTAATTTAATTTAATTTAATTTAATTTAATTTAATTTTATTTAATTTAATTTAATTTAATTTAATTTAATTTTATTTAATTTAATTTAATTTAATTTAATATAATTTAATTTAATTTAATTTAATTTAATTTAATTTAATTTAATTTAATTTAATTTAATTTAATTTAATTTAATTTAATTTAATTTAATTTAATTTAATTTAATTTAATTTAATTTAATTTAATTTAATTTAATTTAATTTAATTTAATTTAATTTAATTTAATTTAATTTAATTTAATTTAATTTAATTTAATTTAATTTAATTTAATTTAATTTAATTTAATTTAATTTAATTTAATTTAATTTAATTTAATTTAATTTAATTTAATTTAATTTAATTTAATTTAATTTAATTTAATTTAATTTAATTTAATTTAATTTAATTTAATTTAATTTAATTTAATTTAATTTAATTTAATTTAATTTAATTTAATTTAATTTAATTTAATTTAATTAAATTTAATTTTATTTAATTTAATTTAATTTAATTTAATTTAATTTAATTTAATTTAATTTAATTTAATTTAATTTAATTTAATTTAATTTAATTTAATTTAATTTAATTTAATTTAATTTAATTTAATTTAATTTAATTTAATTTAATTTAATTTAATTTAATGTAATTGAATTTAATTTAATTTAATTTAATTTAATTTAATTTAATTTAATTTAATTTCATTTAATTTAATTTAATTTAATTTAATTTAATTTAATTTAATTTAATTTAATTTAATTTAATTTAATTTAATTTAATTTAATATAATTTAATTTAATTTAATTTAATTTAATTTAATTTAATTTAATTTAATTTAATTTAATTTAATTTAATTTAATTTAATTTAATTTTATTTAATTTAATTTAATTTAATTTAATTTAATTTAATTTAATTTAATTTAATTTTATTTAATTTCTCTGAAAAAATGTTCACTTATAATTTTTTTTTTTCAATATTTTGAAATGTTTTGCCATATTTTCATATTTTTTGGAATATGCTCAGATATTTGTGCACAGATGAGAGTAAAAATTTTAGAAATGCTTTATCAAAGGTCAATTGAAGGTTTCTCAAAATAACACCTTAAGCTAACATTCTTTTGGTGCGCTTGATAACTTTGCTTAAAAATTGCTTTATTTTTTGGTTCGAGAGTTTGTACTTTGCAGCTCATGATTGGCAACGGGAGTTTCGGAAATGAAAAAAACCGGCTTGAGCCACGAGGGATTTTTAGCTAAAAATAAGCTCAAGTTTTGATCCAAAAGCGAGAGAGCATTCCATTACCCTTGAAGTTTTACATTTAATAGTCTTTATGATCCGATATTCACAATTGAAGTTGGATGTAATGCTATTTCTGGAAAATAATTTGAGAACAATTGTTTTTGTTTTTTGCAATAAAATTTATTGAATGTCAAAATAAAGCTATACTATAATTTTTATGAGATTACGGCAAGTAAACCCCATTTTTTGAAGAAAGGAAAAAATCTACCACTAATTTTCTTAATCTAACACTCTTTTCAGACACAATCTACCACTATTTATAATGTTCAAGTGACAGTACTGGTTGTAAGCACGGAACAGATGCACAATGTTGAAGACACTGTTCTCTCTAAGGTGAGAAAAAGCATATCTGCTATCATTGTCAGCACAAGAGCTCAAACAGAGTTAAACTTTTGGTGTTTAAATATGATCGTTGAAAGAAGTTGGATTTCTAGGTTGGTTAGGGGCTCCACTTTTGACTGGAAGAGGAATTGATTTGTATATAGTATCGAAATGAATAAAGTTAGGATAGAGTGTGTGGAGTATGTTACTCTCATTTTTATTTGATGGTGACTCGCTTTGGTTGAGAGCCGCTGAAATGTGTGATTCGCTCGATTCAAGTAAGAAGATTTTGTATTTATGCTTTGATTGATCTAAGGAGTGAATATTTGAAAGTTATTACTTTTAAATTTCTTATTGGTATTAGACAGATCCCATGTATCTGGTTTCCATTTTAATAGTTTCAAAGTTTTTATATATTGCAATATCTTTGCCTCTTGTTAACAGCTGATTTTATGCTGTTTGACACTTTTACCATTTTTGCCAGAAATTTCTCGGACTACAACTTGCAATTTTTAAACAATGAGGAGAAATTTTTTACTCTCTCGATTACACTCTCTTTAACCACTGTTCAAGTAGGGCAACGCTTCTCGGACTAAAACTTTTAAAACTGGTAAATTGGACTAAAACTTTAGAGTACGGGAACAGACCTAAAGTTTTAAATTTTGGGATTGTATGGGAGGTGAGAGTGTTCTTGAGTAGTTGACGCTAATTTTTCTAACATGCCTCAGTTTTGATATAAAATACACAAATACTCAATTTCAGCCTATTCATAGAGTTTTCATAATTATGGGCTGTGTGAGATATGGGTGTGTTCGCAGATGGTTGACGCATACTTTTCTTCCACGATTTAGTTTTGATATAAAATACAAATGTATTAAATTATTTTCCTGTGGCCTTAAGAGAAGCTTTTTTATAGAGTTTTAAATTTTGTTCGTAGTTAAATGGCAACCACTTTTCTAACACACCTTAGTTTTGACAGAGAATACACAAATACCAAATTTAATTTGTTTGTAGCTTAATTACTTGCTTCTTTAAAGAGTTTCATTAATGGGGTTGTATGGGAGGTAGGCGTAGTTTTCATCAGATGTAGCCCATTCTCCAACTTGATCTTTGGTTTTTTAGAAAAAAGCTCAAATATCGAATTTCAGTACGATTACGGCTTGAAAATTACGGCTGTAATCGTATCCAAAGACAGACAGATAGACAGACGAACATGGCTAAATCAACTCAGGTGGTGATGCTCAGCCCACCTGCTGAACAGGCCCACCTACTGAACACTGTCAGTTCTGAAGTATCTATAGATAACAGCGCCAATGTGTAAAGCGTCAAAGTACCATCTCATTGAATGATCACTTTTGACAAATCATTGAGTTCTACATGGGTGTTGCTTTAACCAAACGGTCGCACTGTGGTCTAACGATGATTTTAGTGCGATATCTTTATATTAATAAAATATCTTTACCTTAAAAATTCACAAGGGTATTAGAAGAGTATTTTTTTTTTTGTAAAAATGGATATATACTTACTTACTTACTTAGATGGCGCTTACAACCGTTGGTCGGTTTTGGCCTGGTCTAAGAATTTGCGCCAGCCTCTTTTGTCGTGCGCTTGCTGGCACCAGTTGGAAATTCCAAGCGTCGTCAGGTTATCCAATGCCTGGTCTTTCCAACGGAGATGCGGTCTTCCTCGTCTGCGTTGGCCACCGCTGGGTACCGAATCCAATATTTTTTTCGCTGGAGCTTCGTCGTTCATTCTCTCGACATGACCTAGCCAGCGAAGCCGCTCTATTTTAATACGCTTGACTATATCGATGTCGGCATATAGCTCATACAACTCGTGGTTCCATCGTATTCGGTACTCGCCATTGACGTAGATTGGACCTGTTGGCAAGAGTTATCCTTCGTTTAATCTCAATACTGATATCGTTGTAGGAGTTAATACTGGATCCCAGGTAAACAAAGTCCTTCACTACCTCAAAGAAGGTGTTGTCAACAGTGACGTGGTTTCCAAGACGCTGGGACTGTTTGTTTGTTGACACGAGATACTTCGTTTTATCTGCGTTCACTGCAAGACCCATTCGACTCGACTCTTTTTCTAGCCTGGAGAATGCTGCACTGACTTCGCGCGTATTTTGGCCAATGATGTCAATATCATCAGCATACGCCAGCAGCATAACGCTCTTATAGAAAATTGTGCCGCTGCGTCTCAGGTCAGCAGCTCGGATGATCTTCTCCATTACTATATTAAAGAAGTCGCACGATAAGGAATCACCTTGTCTGAAACCTCGCTTGGTATCGAACGGAAGGGAGAGGTCCTTCCCGATTTTCACTGCGCTGCTGGTGTTGTACAGTGTCATCCTGCAAAGACGTATTAGCTTCGCAGGAATACCAAATTCAGACATGATGGAGTATAGGTGACTCCTTATTGGACTGTCGAAGGCGGCTTTGAAATCGACAAAGAGATGGTGCGTGTCGATTTGTTTTTCGAGGGTCTTTTCCAAGATTTGTCGGAACGTGAAGATCTGGTCAATGGTGGACTTTCCAGGTCTGAAGCCACACTGATAAGGTCCAATCAGTTGGTTGACGATGGGCTTCAGTCTTTCACACAATACGCTCGACAGGACCTTATATGCGATATTTAGAAGGCTAATCCCACGGTAGTTGGCGCAAATGGTGGGATCGCCTTTCTTGTGGATTGGGCAGAGCACACTGAGGTTCCAATCATCTGGAATGCATTCTTCCGACCATATTCTGCATAGAAGTCTGTGAATGCATTTAAACAGAGCTTCGCCACCGGTCTTAAACAGCTCAGCCGGTAGACCATCTGCTCCTGCGGCTTTGTTGTTTTTAAGCCGAGCTATAGCTGTTAAGACCTCGTTATAGTCGGGCAGCGGAACTTCAACGCTGTCATCCATGATTGGGGATATATTTAACGATTAAAAAAAGACTTGCAGGTATTTGCAAGTCTTAAAACATATTTTTTCCGAATCTTTATGATTTTGGTTTCTAAAAACAAAAAAAAATAAGTGCCCCTACCCGCCATTTTGACTTTTACCTTATATTATAGGAGCGCACCTCGTATGGAACTCTACAATGAATGGCTGCTTGTGAAAAATTTTAAATTTTATAATTTTTTCTTCACAATATTTTGAATTCTTGTGTTTTCTTTTTACTTAATATTTAAATTTAACATATCATTAAAATAATTCTTCTAACTTTTCATTTTATGGTTGAAACTTCATGTATCAGTAGATTTTGGTATCTTTATTATTATAAAAATATGTATGTATATTTTAGTAAAAAATTTTTGAGCTTTTTTTTAAGTAATATTACATCTGGATTCAGCGTATGAAATAATAAACAAAAAGATTACAAACTCTAATTTTTTTATTACTAGCGAATAAATTCGCGCCAGAGTCTCACTTTAGACCACAGTGGGCCGTCGCGAAACAAAATATTCAAAAAAATCGAAGCTGATCAAAAAAAGTGCATATCAATTTTCGAATGATTTTTTAATGGAAAATAATATGAGTATGAATGGAATTGTGGTGACTGTGGCATGCAGGTTAAGTGTGTGGCTTAGCATGGCTTAGTCGCGGCGAAAAGTTTTTTCAATAAAAACATTTTTCTGATCGGTCACCACCTCTCTGCAGACAATGGCAAACCTCAGAGAGTAAATAATGCCATGTAAAGCTTCTTGAGAACATGAACTTTAGCCGTTTGGAGTCGGTATAAAACATGTAGGTCCAGTTGTCAGTCAATTGTGTGCAAACATTAAATAACACACACAACACAATTGATCATAAGAAGCTCAGTCAAAGTCCTTTCAAGGGCTGAAATGGCCAATTTGTTTTTTTTTTTTTTTGTATGAATGGAATTCATATGAATGGAACTCAGAGTTTAATATCTATATTACACAATTCGATGAACAATCGAACGGTATTGTGCAATGGAAAAAAAATATTTCGAGTCATTGCCCAGCTACTGAACAAAAAGTAGGCCACCTACTGTACAGTGTTTAGGACGGTCATATATAATTTTAAATTGCCTACTAAACAATTTCAGCATGGCGTCGTATAAAAAATTTAAAGGCACTAGAATTGACTTATCAACGTTATGAGGAGGATGCTGAAGACATGAAAGACTAATTTTTATTGAATTTAACTAAATTTTGTTGACTTATTTTTATTCTTTTTCTAATCCAAATCTATTTTCTTCTGTATTAATTTAAATAAGTAAGAAAAAATGATTCATAAACTCTAAAAACTAATGGTTAAACCATATTTTTTTAATTTTTACAGCGATGTGTTAAGTTGTTCAGTAGCTGGGCCGATTTTTTTGAGGGTTAATTTTTGAGACTTTTGCCAGATCGACCGCCACAATTGTAATTTTTGAAATTCAATTTAAATTTCTTGTTAGCTATTAAATTTAGCTTTCAAACGAAAATAACAGCTCCGAAAAATTATGTTTCAAGCTAAAGTTATGACCTCTAAACGAAACGTGTTCAGCAGATGGGCATCCTCCCCTATACTTTTCTATACCTACCACATTATGGGGGTTGCACACGTACGCGTGGGGGTGTAATAAAAATAATAATTTAAAATAATAAAACAACAAAAAAAAAAAAAACCGTCTGGCTGAGGATCGAACCTTGCACTCGATTCATCTAATCAAATCAATAAACGCTTAACCACCTGAGCCACGGAATAAAATTTTTCACGAGTGTTAGTTGTGTACTTAAATGTTTAGGAAATTTAAAAACTAAACCGAACGGAGTTAAAAGTTTAATTTTTTAACCCATGCGAGACTTTGTAACAACTAAATTAAGTAGGGATTAATTTAATTGTACAAATGAATTTATTTTAATTTTGTTACTTATATATTTTTCATTATTGTGTCATTTGCATTTGCTTTTCGTTTATTTGAATCAATTATACTTGAAATAACTCTAAGTTAACTCACTGAATTTTTATTTAATTTTATATATTATGTATTTTTTATATTTATTTTATATATATAAGTTTAGCTTTATACACACACATACTCAGCAAAGCAAAGAGTATAAAACCAGTTCTGGCACACACACACGTATAAACAGCTTGCTGCAGGCGATGACGTTAGAACTGAAGAGAGAGATAGGGAGAAGAAGAACACATACTCAGCAAAGCAAAGAGTATAAAACCAGTTCCGACACACACACACACACGCATAAACAGCATGCTGCAGGCGTTAAAACTGATGACGTTAAAACTGAAGAGCGAGAGAGAGGGAGAGGACTAACACATAGTCAGCGAAGCAATGAGCATCAAACTGGTTTAAACATACTGGCCTCGCAGAGAGTGAAGGTTTAAAAGGCCAGTCGCAGCATTGATCGGTCTCTTGTTTTTCGTGCAGTCAAAGCGGTCGGACGTACTTGGATTATCAGTGGTGAGTGTTACCTTGTGGAGTCAGAGTTCTTTTTGGAAATTTTTGTAGACATATTATCGGTGGTAAGTCTTCTTCCCCGATAATATTTTGTTTCCACTCATAGGTGCCGCGATTACGTATTGGTGGTAAGCTTTCTTCCCCAATATTGTAGTCAAACTTCTTCGGTAGGATTTAGAGTTCTCTTGTGATATTCTGTAAACATATTATCGGTGGTAAGTCTTCTTCCCCGATAATGTTTTGTTTCCACTCGTAGGGTGCCGTGATTTACGTAGACATATTATCGGTGGTAAGTTTTCTTCCCCGATAATATTTTGTTTCCACTCGTAGGTGCCGCGATTACGTATTGGTGGTAAGCTTTCTTCCCCAATATTGTAGTCAAACTTTTTTTCGATAGGATTCAGAGTTCTCTTGCCGATTTCTGTAAACATATTATCGGTGGTAAGTTTTCTTCCCCGATAATATTTTGTTTCCACTCGTAGGTGCCGCGATTACGTATTGGTGGTAAGCTTTCTTCCCCAATATTGTAGTCAAACTTCTTCGGTAGGATTTAGAGTTCTCTTGTCGATTTCTGTAAACATATTATCGGTGGTAAGTCTTCTTCCCCGATAATATTTTGTTTCCACTCGTAGGGTGCCGCGATTACGTATTGGTGGTAAGCTTTCTTCCCCAATATGGTAGTCAAACTTCTTCCGTTGCCAGTCTAGTAGATCATATCAAGACAAGGTTACATTTCCCCAGAGAACGCTTTAATTTCGCCAAAGTAGCACATAACAGTCGGCAACAACAGTCCAACCAGTTTAACTCCATCTCAACATCTCCAGCAAGGTCTGTATCAGCGCAAACAAGTCAACACCTCCAGCAAGGTCCGTGTCATCGCCAGAAAGTCAATGTCAACTCAAGGACATAACTACGCTCATCGTCAACAAGTCAATGTCAATTCAAGGACATAACTCAGTACATTGCCAGCAAGGTCTGTATCATCGCCAGAAAGTCAATGTCAACTCAAGGGGATAACTACACACGTCGTCAACAAGTCAATGTCAACTCAAGGACATAACTACACACATCGTCAACAAGTCAATGTCAACTCAAGGACATAACAAAGTACATCGCCAGCCAGTCAAGATCAACTCAAGGACATATCTGTGTGTATAAAGCTATAGATTTTTTAGATTCAAATAAGCCACTATGAATATTATTGATAATGATTGAATAACGAATAAACTAAGAAGGAATATCTGTACATAAGCAAAAAGGGTCTCTTATTATTATAAATTTTCTGCAACGAACCCTGGACACCGGCGAGTATACCCCAGCTGTAAAATCCGGAAAACGGAAGTTCGTTACAACTTAAATTTAGTTTAAGTAATTGACGAGGTTTAAATTTGCAGCCCATGTGGGACTTAAACTGAGCTTTAATATTTGACGTGGTTTTAATTTTAATACAATTTCGGTGGTGTCATACATACATTACAGGATTGACAAAAATTTAGTCCAATATTTTTAACAGTGTGCAAATGGTTTTCTGCAATCGGTCCTTTACCCTTAACTGGTAAACTTAAAAAAATCACACTAGCAGTATATGTGGTCCAAGAGACCAAGCCAATTAAAAATAAAAAAAAAAACATAAATTTAATTAAAAATGTATATTTCTTTTTTAAATAAACCATAAACAAAGTATTTTTTCTTATTTAGACCGAATTTTGTTAATTTTGTTAATTTTGTTAACCAGTCAAGGGTTAAAGTTCTTTACAATTTTTGCTGCTGTAACGGTGCACACGTTGAATAATGTAATGTTTTTCTCTTATCGTCAATTTATTAGAGATTTCTGCAATTTATTCAGAAACTTTAACAGCAGGCACTGAATGCGCTACTGTGTTATTGCTGTGTTATTACTGAGTTATTATGTGCTCTTTACATACAGTTGATAGACAATGAAAAACGCACATGTTTATGCAACATTTATTATGGCAGACTAGTTGTGGTTGTTGTTTCTGTTGTTGTTGTTGTTGTTGTTGTTGTTGTTTCTGTTGTTGTAAGCTGTCAGTTACCAAAAGTTAAAAAATGTACAGGCGTTATGAATATTAAGACAAAGTTGAAATAAAACAAGAACAATTGTTGCAAGTGAAAATAAAAACAACACCAACATCAAACAACAAAAACAAAAGGCAGAAAGGAAACATTGGTGGTGGTTAAAAAAAAAAAACACTTATTTTGTTGACAGTTTGATGCATACAAAAACATTAATAATGATAACTGTTGAGACGTCTAAAGAGCGGGGGGCGTTGCCAAAGAGTGTTGATGGTTTGCTAGATGCTTGGTGTTTGGTTCGAGTCTCAGGGTTAAGTAAAAGGAGTAAAGTGGGTTACGGTGTGGTTGAACCCATTTAGAACTTTTAGGCACATAAATCATGAAAGTCAGCTTCTGTCATCCACTTGTTCATCAGCAACATTTGCGCAGCAGAGCACCAACGTCAAGCATCGTGATGCTTGTCAGCAGCAAAAAAAGAAAATTTAAGCCACGACAACAACAACAATATCAATATAAGAACCTTAATCACGTTCTCAGCGGTATTGAAGTAGTAAGCATTTTTTCTAAAAAACAAAACAACAAATTCGTTTTCATTTTCAAGTTTTTCACTTGCGTTGTCATCATCGTCAATTTATATTCAGAAAAATAGCGCTGACAACAGCAACATTAACGTAACGCACAATATAACGCTTAACACACACAACAGTTTTGTTGTTTTTGCCATCTTAAAAAAAAAAAAAAAAAAATTAAGGCAGTTGCAACACATAAAACAACAAAAATGTGCTGTAAAAAAAATTGGTGGTGTTGGTTTGGTCGGCATTATTTTGGTGTGCCCTGCGAGTTTGTTGTAGTCAAGGTTTTGATCACATTATTTATTTTATTGTTGTTGTTTTATATTTTTTTTTTTTTTTTTTTTTTTGTTTATTTTGCGTATTTTTATTGTTTGTTTAAGTCTTATTTTTGCTCAATTGTTTAAATTCACTTTGATCATAAATAAGACATTTTCTACCGCACACACCTTAGCAGGAAGACAACAACAAAATATGTACAAAAATAGCAAAAAAAAAAAAAAAAATAACGGAAAAAATAAAAAGAAAATAAAAAGCAAAAACAATAAAAATACAATAACAACAAGCTATTAAATAGTGCGCCAAATGGTAGTCATCGTCACCACCCAACCAGCCACTGCCACCCAAAAGCAACGAACTTGTTGTCATCCTTTGTTGCCAGGCTGTCAGACGTCCGTTTCTTGGCTCTACGTAATAGTTAAGCTTTTTTAAGGCGTAAGGATCTGTCAAGTTGGGTTGCCTTGGTTAGGGTTGAGTTGAGTTGCGTTGAGTTGTGTTGAATTTCTTTCAACGTTGATAGCAAGAAAAACATTTAAAGTGAGTTTTCTTTTCCCTGTAGTTTAGGTTGGAATTATTTATTATACGTTTTTATGTTTTTTATTGTTTTGGTGTTTTGTTTTTTCGCTTAGTATGCGTACAACTTATGTCATAAGAAATGTAAAGTTACTTGGTAGATGTGCTCAAAACTTTACGTCCTGTAAGACTTAAAAAATAACTTTAAAAATTATTCACAAAAATATATAATGTGCTTAAAAGTTGTGGTCTTAAAAGCTACTCAAGGTCATATATGAGAGTATTTTTCAAAAGCTGCAAAAGCTGCAAAAAACTTTAAATAAAATTAAATTAATAAAAAAAACTTGCCGTAAAGAAAATTTGTTTCAATTCTACATTTACGTTAAAGAAATTTAAACAAATTTTATTAGAACTTACAAGAGGTGTTTTGACATACATAATAATTATGAATTTTTACATGATCTACATGAATTGCATTCATGAATTTTACTACAGTAACCTATTATATGAGCCACAAAATAATGCACAAAATACACAAAAGAAAAAAAAACAGCCAAGAGTATGAATATTTCATAAGCCTTGTGCACAAATCGTGTGCACAAGATATATGAACAAAAAAAAAAAAAAATACCGTAAATGCTATGAAAAAATACAAAGGGAGCATGAATCATTCATAATTTTTGTGAATAAAATTCATTGAATTCATATATGTACGAAATACGCGGAGAGTAAGAACAGTTCATGACAAAAATGCATGAATTTCATGTACATATACTTAAGAAAGGTGTACTACTTCATCAGTTTAATAACCGAAATTCATCTAATCCATGTACAGGGAGGACATTTGACAAGTAGAAACTACGCCATTACCAAAAATGGAACGATACACGCTTCAGCAACGCATTGAAATTATAAATATTCACTACAAAAATGGTGAAAATTTTGCAGTCACAGTTCGAAAACTTATGCATTTTTTGGTCGTCGTAAAGCACCTTGTCGAACCGCAATACAGAAATTAGTGAAAAAATTCAAGCTGTTGGGACAAGTTAGTGTTGTGAAGAATAAAACCCGTGCACGTCGCTCAAGAACAACTGAGAATATTGCTGCTGTAGCCCAAAGTGTTGAAGAAAACCCAGGTTTGTCCATTCCTCGTTGTACTTTGGAATTGGATATTCCACACACGTCATTACACCGTATTTTGCTAAGGCTTATAAAGTTCAGTTAACACAAGAACTCATGCCGGCCGATCATCAACAACGTCGTGTCTTTGCTAATTGGGTCCTTGAAATGCATGAAAATGATCCGGAATTCCATCGAAAAATCATCTTGACTGATGAGTCCCATTTCCAACTTGGTGGCTACGTCAACAAGCAAAATTGTCGCATCTGGGGCTCGAAAAACCTAAGAGTTATTGCTGAAAAGCCTCTCCATCCTCAACGTGTGACTGCCATCCTCAACGTGTGACGTGTTTGGTGCGATTTATGGTCTGGCGGGGTCATTGGACCTTACTTTTTCGAAAATGAGGTTGGATCAACAGTTAGGGTGAATAAATTGCGCTATCGAGAGATGATTAATGATTTTTTTATGGCCGAAGTTGGATGGTATTGATCTGGAAAACGTTTACTTTCAACAAGATGGTGCTACGTGTCACACAAGCAACGAAACCATTGATCTTGTACGGGAAAGTTTCCGGATCGTGTTATCTCTAGAAGAGGTTATCACAACTGGCCAACGAGATTTTGTGATTGAAGACCTTGCGACTTCCTCCTTTCGGGCCACGTGAAAGATAAGGTCTACGGCAACAGCCCAGCGTCGATTCAAGACCTCAAAGATGGAATTCGTGAAACAATCAGCCACTTTGCGATTTTGTTATGGAAAATTTCATGAAAAGGATGTGATCTTGTTAACGTGGTCGTGGTGGCTATTTGGCTGATAATGTTTTTCATTATTAATGGCATACCTTCCTCTTCATTATGAAATGAACATCCGATCATTTATCTAAAAAAATGGCATTTTTCTTTGAATATCAAAATAACTCCTCTTATTGGAAAACCCTATCACAAATACAAAAACAAGCAGACACACATGATATGAAATTTTATGCTATCAGTATCCAACAATGTGTTGTAATTCGCACACAAACAACACACTGAACCCTTAAATAAATTCTTGAAGACAGTGCTCGCGTTCAGGAATTTTGTGTACAACAGATTTGTGAACGTTTTTATATGTTAAAATAACTTATTCTTGCATTTTTATGGGCTTGTGTATGAATACACTCAAGCCATGCATAATAACTTGGAGCTTGTGTACAAGTGCACAAAAACAGTGAACGCAAAATTTATATAGTTTTATTATGAACGTGTACGTAACGTATATATGATAAAATGAAAGAAATTAAATGATACAGTTGATATAACGGATGCGACAATTGCTATATTTTTAGCAATACTTTAGCAATAATTTATATAGGTTTATTATGAACGTGTACATCACATATATATGATAAATTGAAAGAAATTATATGATACAGTTGATATAACGGATGCGACAATTGCTATATTTTTAGCAATACTTTAGCAATAATATATATAGGTTTATTATGAACGTGTACATCACATATATATGATAAATTGAAAAAAATTACATGATACAGTTGATATAACGGATGCGACAATTGCTATATTTTTAGCAATACTTTAGCAATAATTTATATAGGTTTATTATGAACGTGTACATCACATATATATGATAAAATGAAAAATTATATGATACAGTTGATATATAGATTTACTATGAACGTGTTCATCACGTATATATGATAAAATGAAAGAAATTATATGATACAGTTGGATATAACGGATGCGACAATTGCTATATTTTTAGCAATACTTTCAAAATTATCATTTTCAAAACTAACAACAGTTTCTTATACAAAAAATAAAAAAGCACGATTCTGTAACGTATGTGACATGTTGACATAACAAAGGCAAACATCTTTCAAAGATGATTGAAATTATTTCAGTTCAAATAAGAAATATTTAAAATATTATAAGCTATGTAAGATGAGTCTGTAGCGAACAATTAATAAATAAAATTGAAATGAGCATTGTTCAAATGAAAAATTTATAAAAATATCACCATTATTAGATGACGATGTAACGGCCGTGACAATTTTTTTAAAAGCTTTCGTAATAATTTGTGTAAATAAATTTTATTTCAATTGAGAAATATTTAAAACGTTACAAACTATGTGAGATTAGGTCGTAACGGTTGTGACAATTTGGAAAAAATGTTTTTACAATTTTTTTTAACAAACTAACCACGTTTTTCAAAAACATAATGTTTAATAATTTAAGTAACATAAATTACTTAAACTTCATTATATAACGTATGTGACATTTTCATATAACGTACACGAGCATTTTCAAAACTAATTTAAAATTAGCATAGTTTGAATGAACAATTTTTAAAAATAACAAACGATAAGATTGCCGACATCGATATAGTCAAGCGTATTAAAATAGAGCGGCTTCGCTGGCTAGGTCATGTCGAGAGAATGAACGACGAAGCTCCAGCGAAAAAAATATTGGATTCGGTACCCAGCGGTGGCCAACGCAGACGAGGAAGACCGCATCTCCGTTGGAAAGACCAGGCATTGGATAACCTGACGACGCTTGGAATTTCCAACTGGCGCCAGCAAGCGCACGACAAAAGAGGCTGGCGCAAATTCTTAGACCAGGCCAAAACCGACCAACGGTTGTAAGCGCCATCTAAGTAAGTAAGTAAGATTGTTACGGTAATTTGATAATTTATCAAAAAAACTTTTGAAAACAAAAACAAGTTAACCAAGTATTTAAAAAAACAAAACTCAACTCATGTAGCATAATTATGTAACGTATGTAACAGGTCTATGAAACAGACTAAAAAATTGTATATAATATAAATGAAATAAAAATCAAACATAGAAATCAACAAAGAGGTAAAGAATACATCTTTGAAAAACTAGAAATTACAAATAGAGTTTGTAACGGCCGTGACAAGTTTTCAAAAAGCTACTGAAATAATTTTTAAAAATTTAAATTTATTTGCAAAGTTATTCTTATTTATTTGCTGTTGAAGTTATTTTTACAGAACCAAGCAAGATTAAAAAATCTAAAACTTATGTAACGTTTGTGACATGTTGATGTAATGGTCTAAAAGTTTTAAAAGTACAATTGAAATTTCCATCGAAAATTTTTGAAAAATTTCAGAAAATATAAGATGAGTTTGTAACGGTCGTTACAAATTTTCAACAACTTCTAAAATTATTCTTACTAACTTTTGAAACTTTTTTTTATAATTTTGTATTTTTAGTAAATTTTCTTAAAATTCTTATTCGGATTAGTGAGAGCGCATTTTTATTTTTCCTTGCATTTTTTTTTGTTCACAAACTTTGAACGCGTTTATCTCGAAACCATGTTTTTCGTACTGGTTGCGGCACTAGCGGGTTCATATTTTGACGAAGTTTTTTTTTTTTTTGTATATTTTTAAACTTGATTCGCTATCGTATGACACGAGGTTTTTCTTTTCAATATTTTTTTATCGTTTTTTTATGAATTTTTAAAGTCAATATTTTTTTTCGAAAAAACACACTTCCAAATTTGGAACATCACCAAAAACTGAAAAAAAATTCATAAGAAAAGCTCCTGTCATACGATAACCAATATTGTTAAGATTTAAAAAAGTAATTTTTTCCAGATCGGACAATTTTCACTGCCGCCAGTTTGGAGCTCTATAAAACCATTTTGGAGTGAAACGTTTTTTTTTTAATTTTTTATTTGTAATTTGTTCAATTCTCTACAATAATAAAAAAAAAAATGTTTGGAAAAATGTTTGTTTTTGACTGAGTTATGAATTTTTAAAAAAGGTCTGTTTTCTCTGTCACGAATGTTATGTCCCACCTTAAAGAAAATAAAACTGAAGTGGCATTATTTTGTTTGCTGGTATGTGACATGTCTATTGAAATCAGTACAGTTCGAATGAAAAATCATAAAAAAATACAAAACCATGTAAGTTTGTAACGGTTGTGACAATTTTGTGTAAACTGTATGGAATTATGTTAACAGACTAAAAACAATTATCCGATTTGGCAAAGTTTATTTAACGTACGTGACGTGTAGATTTAACAGAGTCAATAATTTTCGAAACATAGCTTACTACAGCAAAGTTTAAATGAATCCTTGAAATAGTAGAAATTACCAAATTACAAGTAACTACTGCAATTTGTAACGGTCGTGACAAGTTTTCAAAAAGTTTTTAAAATAATTTCCACAAATTAATGAAGTTTAACCAAAAAAATCCACTGAAATGTTACGCATGTTTATGTAACGTACGTGACATATCGATGTAATGGACTCGAAAATTGGAAAAAAATATAGCTGGCAAATATAGTAATAAATCAGCACAGTTTGAATGGAAACTTATAGGTGAATAAATAAAAAATCAAGTTTGTAACGGTCGTGACAACTTTAAAAAATTCTTACATCTTTGTTAGACATATTAAGAAAGTTTAAAAAACAATTCAACTGTTTTGGCAGCTTATGTAACGGATGTGACATATTGATGTAATGAATTCGACAATTTGTAAAATATAATTGAAATGTTTGAATAAAAATCTTCAAAATATTCCATTCTAAGATGACAATTTTTAAAAAATGAGCTTTAAGAAATATTCAAGAATCCCTGCTTAGATTTGCGATTCCACCCAAATCCACCGAAATATTCACAGAAGTTATGATTTTGTTATTGATATAATAAATAAGGTAACTATTGGCTGATATGATAATTTTTTCATAAATATTATGAATAAATTCTTACAATTTAGGTAAATATGAACAAATATTATAAATTCTTTCACAAATGTCATGAATAAAAGTTTAAAATTTTGGTAAATATTCACCGAAGCTATGATTTTGTTATTAATATAATAAATTAACGTTTTAATTATAAGTAAGTATTCGTAGAATTATGCATAAATTCTTAAAAATTAGGAAAACATTCACAGACAGTATGTTTTCGTTCATAAAATGAATCTGTTCGTTCATGAATCTGTTCTCTGGTGAAATTTAATGAAGATTTCACAACAGTTCGGAACAAATTCATATAATTTATGAATAATTTTCTTTATGTGCATGTTCTATGGGAGATGCCACCGGGCAACAACCAAATTAACCTAACCTAACCTTTGAAATTATTTTTTATTTTCTTCCCTAGTCATCGCCCACTATTCTAGAAGTTCCTCAACTCTCTTAACTGTATTAAAATTTTTATTTAATGTTACAAACTAAAAAGTTTTGTCGAACACCGCCCTTCTATGATCCTTCTGTGTGTGTCGAAAACCGCCTTGAAAACACTTGAAACTCGAATTGAACATTTTCTTTCCTTTAATCGGTTAATTAAAATGAAAGCTTTTTTCGATATCGCTATTTTTACTCACTTCAAAAGCTTTTCTTTTAATCTACGATTTACATATTTAATTTATTACTTCTTGGCTAGCCGTTATTGCCACAAAGTTATCGCATCCTTCTAATCTCACTTTAACTATCCTTTTTTCAATCATTTAAAAAAAAAGTCTGCCTCAAAATTTCATATAAACTGATAACTTTTTTTCTAACTTTTATGTAGCGTTAACTTTGTGTATTTTCCCTTTTTAGTGACATACATAACTCTGTTTGTCCCAAACCATTCCAAGACCATTTTATTTCATTGCTTTCATGTTCGGTTCGCCCCTCGTCATGTTTGCCAATCATTATTGAATTTCATTCTAGAGCAACCGAAGGCGATTCTATGGCATCCATTGTTACGCCAGCACTGCGTCAACCATGCCCAGCTTTAAAGTGAACGCTGTTGTCCCACACCACAACACACAATGTCAATGCAGCTTCAATTGTTGTTGCAATCTCTGTGGATTGCAAGCGTTTGAATAAAATATTTAAGCGCGCCAAAAACCAAAGACTTGATTACATTTGTCCATAGATGTTGCGTGTTGGGCAATGTTGGAAAATTGGTATGGCATGTTTATACTTCAGCCCAACTACTCCCCGTGGTGGTGGAGCATAGCAAATAGTCTAATATGCACCAGCTTCATTCACTTTACCGCACAACGCCACAACCAGCTACACTAGACCACACCACTTTGGCCGATGAAGCTGTCATGTTAGTGCGAGTGGAATAAACCTTTATTGGATTCTTTTTACACGATTAATTTCACCAGTGTACATCATGACCCTAGATGAAGATAAAGCTGAGTGGTGTACGGGTTGAGAGCATTCTGTTCATCTTGTCTGATGTTTCACTTTGTGGGCAAACACTTTTCGATGAATTGTAAAAGTGCCAGCAAAGAATGCTTTATCAAAGAGATCAAAACGGCGACCTTTTTAGTACTGCGACTTCATTTTTTTGCTATCAATTTTTTACACATTGTGAAATGTGTAGTTGGAGTTCTTAAATTGTTGAAAAAATCTTAATTTTTGTAAGCACATAATGTTTGAATTTTAAATACTTCATAAGAATATCAAGAAGCTTACGATAAATTGAACAGTTCATTTTTGAGGAAGCCACTTTATTTAAAATAAACTATGTATGAAAAACCAGCCCAAACTCCACTAGCTGATGAAGCTGGAATCAAGCGAAATTCTTTTTCTTACGTGAAATGGAAGTAATTTTTAATGAAAGCCTCTTTGATGTTTATTCAATGAGCCAAGGAATATCTTAACCCATTTTATCAGTTTTTATTTGAGTGAATACCGACCCAACCAAATGTACTTAGGATGTATGAAATTTGGTCACTAAAAGCATAAAGAAGTTCACGAGATTCCTGCAATTTTGTTACTTATCTTATCAACTGTTCTTTGTTTCATCATGTTTGTACATAAATATAATGAATTTTATTCACACACGTTATGAATGATTCATGTTCCCCTTGTATTTTTTCATGGTATTTACTAATATTTTAGATATTAAATTTTTAATCTTAATTAAAATTATTAATTTTTAATAGTAATTAAAAATTATCTGCTACAAAAATTTTTCATTAGATTTTCATTAGATTCATAAGATTCAAAAGATTCATAAGATTCATTAGATTCATTAGATTCATAAGATTCATAAGATTCATAAGATGCATAAGATTCATTAGATTTATAAGATTCATAAGATTCATAAGATTTATAAGATTCATAAGATTCATAAGATTCATAAGATTCATAAGATTCATAAGATTCATAAGATTCATAAGATTCATAAGATTCATAAGATTCATAAGATTCATAAGATTCATAAGATTCATAAGATTCATAAGATTCATAAGATTCATAAGATTCATAAGATTCATAAGATTCATAAGATTCATAAGATTCATAAGATTCATAAGATTCATAAGATTCATAAGATTCATAAGATTCATAAGATTCATAAGATTCATAAGATTCATAAGATTCATAAGATTCATAAGATTCATAAGATTCATAAGATTCATAAGATTCATAAGATTTATAAGATTGTTATGTTCATTACCGACATTGCATTCAGTATATTTATTATGTTCATTAGAATCATCAGATTCATTAGATTAATTAGATTCATTAGACCCATTAGATTCATTAATTTTCCAATCTTGAATCTAATGATCCAAAGATTCATTAGATTCATTAGATTCATTAGATTCATTAGATTCATTAGATTCATTAGATTCATTAGATTCGTTAGATTCATTAGATTCATTAGATTCATTAGATTCATTAGATTCATTAGATTCATTAGATTCATTAGATTCATTAGATTCATTAGATTCATTAGATTCATTAGATTCATTAGATTCATTAGATTCATTAGATTCATTAGATTCATTAGATTCATTAGATTCATTAGATTCATTAGATTCATTAGATTCATTAGATTCATTAGATTCATTAGATTCATTAGATTCATTAGATTCATTAGATTCATTAGATTCATTAGATTCATTAGATTCATTAGATTCATTAGATTCATTAGATTCATTAGATTCATTAGATTCATTAGATTCATTAGATTCATTAGATTCATTAGATTCATTAGATTCATTAGATTCATTAGATTCATTAGATTCATTAGATTCATTAGATTCATTAGATTCATTAGATTCATTAGATTCATTAGATTCATTAGATTCATTAGATTCATTAGATTCATAAGATTCATTAGGTTCATTAGATTCATTAGATTCATTAGATTCATTAGATTCATTAGATTCAGTAGATTCATTAGATTCATTAGATTCATTAGATTCATAAGATTCATTAGATTCATTAGATTCATTAGATTCATTAGATCCATTAGATTCATTAGATTCATTAGATTCATTAGATTCATTAGATTCATTAGATTCATTAGATTCATTAGATTCATTAGATTCATTAGATTCATTAGATTCATTAGATTCATTAGATTCATTAGATTCATTAGATTCATTAGATTCATTAGATTCATTAGATTCAGTAGATTCTTTAGATTCATTAGATTCAGTAGATTCATTAGATTCATTAGATTCATTAGATTCATTAGATTCATTAGATTCATTAGATTCATTAGATTCATTAGATTCATTAGATTCATTAGATTCATTAGATTCATTAGATTCATTAAATTCATTAGATTCATAAGATTCATTAGATTCATTAGATTCATTAGATTCATTAGATTCATTAGATTCATTAGATTCATTAGATTCATTAGATTCATTAGATTCATTAGATTCATTCATCAAGAAGATTAGATTTAATCAAAGATTATAAGCTTGTAATCTGACATCTTTTAAATTTTTTCATAGAAAAAGACAGGCAAAGCTATCTAGCTTCAAAGTAGCGTTATAGCATTGCCTCGCTTATAGTATTCACACCAGCCTTAGATTCATAAGAATCAATTGATTCATAAGTTAATGCTGGAAGTCAACTGCTATATTTATTTGATATTTTTTTTTTCTTATTTCATATATGATGTGTAAATAAATTATGAACATCAAATACTGTTTTCTAATAATAAAAAATATTTCCACTTAAATGCTTCAATTAATTCCGGTACGCTAAAATATTCCAAATTAAAAATAGGTTATAAATTATTTAGTGCAATTATAAACAAAGTATTTCATTAATAATACGACGAAAACCAACAACAAGTCAACAAAAGACTGACTAATGAAACCCGAACCAGAATTTATTGCATATTTACAGGCGATGAGCTTCAAAACCATGACTAATACATGCTTGATTGTGTTGCGTAGTTAATAAATTAAATGCAACGCACGAAAATATGCAATAAAATACAGTGCAATCAGCGAAAGCACGAATCAGTGCCTACATTTAGGCATTGTATTCGGTGTGGTGCTTTAACAGCTCATTATAGGGCGGACTTGAACTTGCTGGGTGTTGTGTGGAGTGCGTGTGTGAGTTGGCTAATCAATGCCTGCAAGCGTTGCGCGTTTGACTGTGTAACGTGTATGAGTGCGCACGTGTGGAAATCACTAAAAAAAAAATTCTTCATGTTCGCCTAAAAATATGCAATGTTTTGCAATTTTCGATTCATCTCTCACTTATTTTGATATTAAATTTTTTAAAATTTATGCTGCTGGTGCTGCAAGCAAAAATTGCCAATTTTCACATTTGTTGCGCGCCCATAAAAGCAACAGCAGCAGCAGCAACAACCTAAAATTAAATACAAAATAAAAATTTGTTGCCAACAACAAACAACAGCATAGCTCGTCGATGAGCGGCGGTTCTGTTGTTTGTTCGTGCATTGTGTGCAAATTTGACGCTGTTTGGTGACTGTTTTATGAACATTTTCATTGGGTTTTATTATTTTGGTTGGTTGGCTTTGGCTTGATTTGGGTTGGGCGGAGGGCGTGCTAGTCGGTTGGTTGCCGATTTTGGCAGATTTTTGTATGCGGATAGGATTTAGTAGTGACTCAAAATCCGCTGTGCACACACCCACTCATGGCAATATGTATTGTGCTTGAAAATATTCTAAAAATATGCACTGAACTCTGTGCTGGACACCCGCACACGAAAATAATAATAAAGAACGCGCTCATAAATCTTTTTGTCATGCAATTTATTTGAATTGCAGCATAATACGCGGTACAAGAGCAGCTTTAGCCAAACAACTGAGTGTGTGTTGATGTCACAGTATTTGTGTGCATGAGTGTGTGTGACATATAGTCTATATATATAGCATAAAACAAAGAAAACATATCAACAGCGCAAAATAATAAAAGACATGCGAGCTAAAAATAAAACACAACAAAATTAAACAGAAATAGCTGTACAAAAGCGTAAGAGCGAGATAGACAGCACAGTAGTGAAGCAAGAAATAGCTGAACAAAAGCAAAATAAACACTTCATAAAAATGAAATAATAATGTTTTTGGTAAAAAAAATTGTCGCTGCTTTATTTGCTGCTTTAATGGCGGCGGTGCTTGAGGGTGAGTCTCTGTCGAAGGTTGTTTCTGTTTGAATGGATGTGTGTGTGTGTGTGCTTGTATGGCATTTTGTATGAGTTGGTATTGGGGCTAGCTGATATTACTTATACTGTCTAAATAGCACTTTGATAACGGTGCTTTTTCTACAGCTGCCAAGCTGTAATTGAAAAGCTCCATAAAAGCATTCGCAGCTGTGCTCATGAAATTTCTTTGTTTTTTTTTTCTACACCCACCACCCATTTACAGTTTGAGCCGGCCAACTTTTTTTTGTTTCTTTGTTTTCGTTTTTCTTTTTTCAATTTGAATTGTTCTTTTGTCGTAGCAGCCAAATTAATTAAGTTAAATATTTAGCATGCAATCAAGAATATATTGAAATGTAAAAATAATGTTAAGGAATGAAATAATTTTTTTTGTTTTAATTTAAATTTCTTTTGAAGTAATATCATGTTGGAATTTTAACTCAATGGAATGCTGTTTGTTTTATTAAATACGGCTAGAATTGCTGGCATTTTTAAGTGGCAACATTTTCAAATCATCACTTAACAAGCAACACTCAAGATAAAAAGAGAGTTTGCTTGTTAAGTTTGCTATGAAAACATATTTCTTGTTGAAGCACTTCATACTTGAGTGGAATTTATAAAATAGTTTGAAAATAATTTTTTAGATACTACACTGCACTACATCAATTTAAATGTGTGACCTATTAAATCAATCAATTTAAATCACCTAAATTGTACCAGAATGTATTTCTTCATACATTAGAAATTTTTAAAATATTATAAAATTGATTAAAAACTATGTTTTGAATTTTGAATTTTAAATTTGACAGGTTATAAGATTCATTAGATTCGTAAGATTTATGAGATTCATAAGATTCATAATATTCATAAGATTCATAAGATTCATAAGATTTATAAGATTCATAAGATTCATAAGATTCATAAGATTCATAAGATTCATAAGATTCATAAGATTCATAAGATTCATAAGATTCATAAGATTCATAAGATTCATAAGATTCATAAGATTCATAAGATTCATAAGATTCATAAGATTCATAAGATTCATAAGATTCATAAGATTCATAAGATTTATAAGATTCATAAGATTCATAAGATTCATAAGATTCATAAGATTCATAAGATTCATAAGATTCATTAGATTCATAAGATTCATAAGTTTCATAAGATTCATAAAATTCATAAGATTCATAATATTCATAAGATTCATAAGATTCATAAGATTAAAAAGATTCAAAAGATTCATAAGATTCATTAGTTTCATAAGATCCATTAGATTCATCAGATTCATTAGCTTTATAAGATTCATTAGATTCATAAGATTCATAAAATTCATAAGATTCATAAGATTCATAAGATTCATAATATTCATAAGATTCATAAGATTCATAAGATTCATAAGATTCATAAGATTCATAAGATTCATAAGATTCATAAGATTCATAAGATTTATAAGATTCATAAGATTCATAAGATTCATAAGATTCATAAGATTCATAAGATTCATAAGATTCATAAGATTCATTAGATTCATTAGATTCATAAGATTCATAAGATTCATTAGATTCATTAGATTCATTAGATTCATTAGATTCATTAGATTCATTAGATTCATTAGATTCATTAGATTCATTAGATTCATTAGATTCATTAGATTCATTAGATTCATTAGACTCATTGGATTCATTAGATTCATTAGATTCATTAGATTCATTAGTTTCATTAGACTCATTAGATTCATTCGATTCATTAGATTCATTAGACTCATTAGATTCATTCGATTCATTAGATTCATTAGATTAATTAGATTAATTAGATTCATTAGATTCATTAGATTCATTAGATTCATTAGATTCATTAGATTTATTAGATTCATTAGACTCATTAGATTCATTCGATTCATTAGATTCATTAGATTCATTAGATTCATTAGATTCATTAGATTCATTAGATTCATTAGATTCATTAGATTCATTAGATTCATTAGATTCATTAGATTCATTAGATTCATTAGATTCATTAGATTCATTAGATTCATTAGATTCATTAGATTCATTAGATTCATTAGATTCATTAGATTCATTAGATTCATTAGATTCATTAGATTCATTAGATTCATTAGATTCATTAGTTTCATTAGACTCATTAGATTTATTCGATTCATTAGATTCATTAGACTCATTAGATTCATTCGATTCATTAGATTCATTAGATTCATTCGATTCATTAGATTCATTAGATTCATTAGATTCATTAGATTTATTAGATTCATTAGACTCATTAGATTCATTCGATTCATTAGATTCATTAGATTCATTAGATTCATTAGATTCATTAGATTCATTAGATTCATTAGATTCATTAGATTCATTAGATTCATTAGATTTATTAGATTCATTAGATTCATTAGATTCATTAGATTCATTAAAATAATTAGATTCATTAGATTCATTAGATTCATTAAAATCATTAGATTCATTAGATCATTACATTCATTAGATTCATTAGATTCATCAGATTCATTAGATTCATTAGATTCATTAGATACATTAGATTCATTAGATTCATTAGATTCATTAGATTCATTAGATTCATTAGATTCATTAGATTCATTAGATTCATTAGATTCATTAGATTCATTAGATTCATTAGATTCATTAGATTCATTAGATTCATTAGATTCATTAGATTCATTAGATTCATTAGATTCATTAGATTCATTAGATTCATTAGATTCATTAGATTCATTAGATTCATTAGATTCATTAGATTCATTAGATTCATTAGATTCATTAGATTCATTAGATTTATTAGATTCATTAGATTCATTAGATTCATTAGATTCATTAGATTCATTAGATTCAATAGATCATTAGATTCATTAGATTCATTAGACTCATTAGATTCAATAGATTCATTAGATTCATTAGATTCATTAGATTCATTAGATTCATTAGATTCATTATATTCATTAGATTCATTAGATTCATTAGATTCATTAGATTCATTAGATTCATTAGATTCATTAGATTCATTAGATTCATTAGATTCATTAGATTCATTAGATTCATTAGATTCATTAGATTCATTAGATTCATTAGATTCATTAGATTCATTAGATTCATTAGATTCTGAGAATGCAATGCTCTTCTGTGTTAGAGTCAAATCGGTTTTTACTACTAGAAATGCTGAATCATTCAGTTTTATGCTCTAAATTCCATATAAATAACATACATTTTATTGTATATTCGAAATTTTTAAAATATTATAATATTGATTAAAAAATCAAGGACGTCAGCCTATTTTGAGTTAAAATTCACAAAAATCTTCAGATAATTTGTTTTAATATTGGCCAAAAATTTTTTTCTGATATTTAATCTCAATATAACCTTGAAAAGTTTTAACCAGTTCCTCCGAATAATTCTAATTTTAACTTAAAAGCTTCATTAGTTCAGCCAAAAAAATACATTTAAAACTTGCTAAAGAATTCTTTGGTGAACACTCGAGATGGTTGGAACACCGACACAAGCGTTATTGAAAGCTACTTAAACATAATTAGTACAGTTTGTAACCCTTTTGAGATGGTTGGAATGCCCATGAGTATTTTGTGTATTACGCTTCTACAGACCTTTGACCCCGACAGCATACCATCATTTGTAGTTTTTAGTTTGTTTAAATAATTTCATTAGTTTTTAAGCAAGACAACATATAAATATACAGAAAATGCATGGCTATTGTAAGGAAGCATGGAATATAAATCTTGCTTAGTGATGTTGATGGCTGATTGTTGTCATGTATCTATCTGCATGCTTGGTGTGTGGCTGGTAGTGCTGTGATGCTATTCTAGTTACAGTTGTTAAAGCTGGGAGAGAAGGTGGCGATCTTCACATAATAACATATCTGCCGCAACGTGTCTGAAGAAGAGAAGGAAAACTAATATGTCTTTGCTGTATGAAACTGAGTTACATCAGCACCAAAATGAAAAACAGGAGGACCTTTCCCCTCCATTCGATGCCAAGCGAGGTTTCAGACAAGGTGATTCCTTATCGTGCGAATTGTTTTAATTTAGTAATGGAGAAGATCATTCGAGCTGCTGACCTGAGACGCAGCGGCACAATTTTCTATAAGAGTGTTACGCTGCTGGCGTATGCTGATGATATTGATATCATAATACCTGCGAAGTCAGTGCAGCAACCTCCAGGCTAGAAAAGAAGTCGAGTTGAATGGGTCTTGCAGTCAACGCAGATCAAACGAAGTATCTTGTATCAATAAACAAATAAACAAACAGTCCCAGAGTCTTGAAAACCACGTCACTGTTGACAACACCTCCATTGACGTTTCGAAGAACTTCGTTTAGCAAGGTTCCAGCATTAACTGCTCCAATGATATTAGTATTCATATTAAACGAAGGATAACTCTTGCCAAAAAGCGTTACTTTGGGCTCATTGAGAAGTAGAGCTCTCATTTTATACGCATCACAAACCTGGACGTTGAGCAGCTCTGATGAAAGGACTTTGGGAGCGTTCGAGAGAAAAATCCTTCGCAGGATCTATGGTCCAATCTGCGTCAATGGCGAGTACCGAATACAATGGAACCACGAGATGTATGAGCTATATGCCGACATCGATATAGTCAAGCGTATTAAAATTGAGTGGCTTCGCTGGCTGGTCATGTCGAGAGAATGAACGACGAAGCTCCAGCGAAAAAATTATTCGATTTGAAACCCAGCGGCAGCCAATGCAGATGAGGAAGAGCGTTTCTTGAATAACCTGACGACGCTTGGAGTTTCCAACTGGCGCCAGCAAGAGCACGACAAAAGTGGCTGGTGCAAATTCTTAGACGAGGCCAAAACCGACCAACGGTTGTAAGCGCCATCTAAGTAAGTAAGTAAGTATATAACTTTCTTGTTATTAAAAAGAACGAACTTATTTTCTTCTATTCTAATTCTAATTCTAATTCTAATTCTAATTGGCTTCAATTCAATTAGAAATTTTGACAACTTCTTTGAAACTCTGAGCTTAACTTATATAGCAAAAAAAAAAAACTTCCGTACCTAAATAGAACTGTTCTTAATAACTGAATTTGTCTGTCTATTGTTCCAAATGGGACATTTTATATTGTTTTATAAATCAGTTAAAAAGTCCTTTTTGTGTATTTGATGTCTGTTTTATTTTGGTTTTATTTCTTTGCAAACAAGCTCTGGGATGTTTTTGTTTTATATGTCGTTTTGTTCGTTTTTTGTTTTTGTTTTGGCTTGTTTTGTTTTGTTTTTTTTTTTTTTTTGTTTTGGTAAAATAAAAAAACAACTTAACAGGCAATATGAAAACGGTTTTAATGCCCGGCGGACATTAGTATTTAAATTATTGGCCCTACCAGATGTTCAGAGCTTGCTTTTATTCCACCACTTATAACACTGTTGTTTGTGTTGTTTTTGTTTTTTGTTGCTATATAAAAAATAGGCCAACACTCCAAAAAAAAAAAAAAAAAAAAAAAAAATTAATCTCTAGAGAAACCATTGAGTATGATTTATAAGGTCAACCCTTGTCAAATTTCTGGCATGTTTGTGTTTTGTGCGAATACCAACGAGGTTTCGCATAAGTTTTATTTTCATCTTGTTGTTGTTGTTGCTCTTAATTCAAATTGAATTATATTTGGGGCAGCTATGATTGAATTGAATGTGTTTTTGAGTAAACAAGATGAAGACATGTGTACATAATAAAGCTTTCTAAATAGCGGATAATGAAAACATATTTTTTTTTTAAATTTTGTTCAAAAGGGCTTTATTTTAAAACAAATGCTTTAAGATTAAAAAACGATCTATCAAAAAATTTCACACAAAAATGTCGTCTTCAGCTACAAAAAAAAAAAAAAAAAAAAAAAATAAAAAAGTAGCTACTTCTATTTACAACAAACACATACCCTCTCTCTAGCATAAACCACTAGCCACTAAAATTTATATTATCATTCAAATATCTATCTATTTGTTTGTGTGTGTGTGATTGTGTGTTGTTTTTGGTGTCACATTAAAATGCCTTTCAAGCAATCAACGGCCAAAAATTTAATCAGTATGCAGGATAAAAGGAATGCAGCATGATTTAATGAGTGTGAGCTTGTTTATTTCAGTGTTAAAGTGTTTGCGTGTGCGTATGTGTGTGTGTGTGTGTGCGCTGTAAAATCTAAGCCGCTGAGTGCAACGTCAGGATTTTTGCTGTACCCCCTAAATTATCATTAAACTAACGTTTTACATATTTGTTTATTTATGTGTGTGTGTGTTATTGGGAGCAGCGCATGTAGTTTGAGCACATATGTTTGTGTTAGTATCATGGCTATCAAGCAAGGCTGTGTGATTAAAAGCGCGTATGTTTGTTTGGCTGCTGTTGTGTTAACAACAAAAACATAAACAATATCAACAACAACATCACCATCACCAATAATTCCAACATTATCCGTCTGCAGCAAGGGTGTCGTGCATCAAAATGGCTAGCAAGCTGGCTGTCTACACTTCCGGCAATACATATCTGTGGACCATCGACGCTGTTCTTTCTGCTCAGCGTGGGTTGTATTCAATTCGATGAATATCATGTAGACTGGCACGAGTTTGTTGTTCGTTACCGAATGGTCGCTTCTTCTTTTTTGACACTGATTAGTATTTGTAGCCAAGCGCTGCATAAACAACAGCGCTGAACTAGAGCAACATGTTGCAGGCAACCGTGAATTTTAGCGGATTTGCAATTTGAACACAAACGTGCGGACTCGGTAACCAAATAAATGTTGGTGTTGTTGCTAATGTTGCTTTTTGTTGTTGTTGTTGTTGTTGTTGTTTTTGTTGTTGTTGTTGTTGTTGCTAGTATTTTTGCTGGTCTTGCTGCTGTTTGGTCTTGCCCTTTGCTATTGTGCTAATTGATGCGTTAACATTAGCAATTTTAATTTAGCATTTTGGCTAAATGTGCTCACCACGCGTGCAATGCATTCTTTATTGGCTTATTTGCTAGAAAACTATGATATTTTTTGTTTTTATTTTAATTTAAAAAATAATTCAGTTCGGAAAGTAAATTTTGTCATCATTAAAATTGCACGTATTTCATTAAAAATATTTGTAACGTAAAAAGCACAAATTTTATAGTAAACAGCATTTATAATTCTGCTTAGGTTTTGTAAAAAGCAGTGTAAAATAGTAACCCAGTCTAGCGGAAGTTCATATTTGCAGTGTTATGTTAAATTTTCTTAAAATCAATTTTGGTTTCAAACCTCATTTAGTTATTTTAAAAATATATTTCACACATAATTCTATAAAAATATATTTTGTTACTATCGGCATAAAAATAAAATAAAACTTAACATATACTTCCGTTTTATCCATTGCGACTTTTTTATATAAAATTTCTGTAATTTGATATAAAAAATATTTTTAATTAAAACTCGATAAATTTTAAATTTTTTAAGCATGTTTTATGAATCCCTTAAATCATTTGAAAGATTTTAAGATGCTAGAATAAATCTAATATAATTGTTCAAAAATATATGCGGAAAATTGTGGTTATTTTGTTTTTCGGTTTGCGTTCATTTTCTGAGAGTTTGAATTCATGTGATCTGGGAAAGCTCGGACATCAACAAACGGGTGAGTTTCTTTTCGATTGCATCCTCAATACTAACCTTATTATAAGATCAAGAACTGGAGAGTTTCTTTTTCAGATTTGAGATCACATAGTTTCCGTTATCCGTTATTCCGTTATCACAGTTTGCGATGCTACGTAGGCACATAAATGCAGCACAAATCGATTTTGAAAGCGCCAACAATTAGACAGCATTAGAAATGCTCACTTTCATTGTCGAGTGGTCCTTTTTGGAAACTTTGCCAAATTTTTCATTAGCATTGAAATTATTTCTTACAATTTGTTTATCAGTAACTTCATGCGAAAGTTGTTTTTCAAAGCTTGAATTAATACAGACTTAGTTGGACTTCCAAGGTATTCCATGGGACAGGCCAGAGTTTCCGATCTTGCTTTTGAAATCAATATTACTGATTTCGATGAGGTTATTTCAAATAATGCAACTCTTAAAGTAAGAAATGCCAGTATTTAGGACAGCTCACTTTTAATGCATTGAAATGGTACGCAAATAGTTAAAAAATTTGTTTTTTTTTGTTTTTCTTAATTTTAGAATATTGAACCAAATCATTAAGTTATATAAAATTTAAGAGATTTGTTTAATATATCTTTAAAATCTTTAACAAAAAACAAAAAAAAAAACCAGATTCTTGGATATAGCGAAACTTTTTTGAAATTTTATTTGAAGTATTAACTTTTGACTTTCAAAATATTATCTGCATCTTTTCATAAACAAGAAAATTATGCAGGATAAAAAAATAAAGTCTTACTAATTTCTGTAAATTTAATCGCTATGGGAGGTGGGCGTGTTCATGGACGGATAACTCCCAATTTTTGAACACACCTTAGTTTTGGAATAAAATACATACATACCAAATTTCATCACTCTATGACAAACATAACCTTAATTATTAAGTTTTAAACTTTTTGGGTTGTATGGGAGGTAGGCGTGACCGTGGGCGGATAACGTCCAATTTTTAAAACCATATTTGGCTTATCATAGAAAACATACCTGCCAAATTTTACAAACAGAGGCTTATTTATTCCGTTTTAAATGTTTGGGTTGTATGGGAGGTGGGCGTGACCGTGAGTGAATAACACCCATTTTTCAAAGACATCTTTGTGTTGATATAAAACACATACCCACCAAATTTTATTGTTGAAGGTTAATTATTATCTTATATATCCAGTTTTCAATTTTTGTTTTGTATCGGAGGTAGGCGTCTCCGTGGGCGGATGATCTCCATTTTTCAAAACCATTTTTGTTTTGTTATAAAAAACATATGTGCTAAATTTTATCTTTGTGAGTTAAGCAAACGCTTATTAATTGTGTTTTCAATTTTTGGGTTGTATGGGAGGTGGATGTGGCCGTGAGCGGATGATCTTAATTTTTCGCAGTCATCTTTATTTTGATATAAAATATATATATATACCAAATTTTGTTGTTGTAGGCTAATTTTGTGCTGAGTTATGCAGTTTTACATTTTTGCGTTGTATGGGAGGTAGGCGTGTCCGTGGGCGGATTCCAAAAATATTCAATAGTGCAGATCCTGGGGTGCATGTGACTAAGTGTACCAAAATTCATCCAATTATCTCTACTTCTTCTTCTTATCCTGTGTATACGGACAACACACAGACGGACGGACGGACGGACATGAACAGCTCGACTCACGAGGTGACGCTGATCAAGAATATATTTATTTATCTATACCTGACTCGCTGCGTTCTATGCGTTACAAACGTTTGAACAAAGTTAATATACCCTCACCTTTCAGGCTTAGGGTATAATTAATATAGAAAAAGTACCCAAGGAAAGTACCCTTAGGAACTGACCAATTTCAACCATTTTTGTTATTTTTGTTAAATTTAACAATCACGACATTTTCAATAAAAATGTTTCGCCTGCAATAATAATTTTTAACCCTCTTTTTAATCATTTAATTTATAAAAAATAAAATATTATTATTACAAAATAAGTGGTAAAATTTTTCGGTGCAGGCGAGTTTTTATAAGTTTAATGATTTAAAATCGCAAAAATACAAAATTTTTGCCTACAGCGCTTACTATAGTTTGCAACCAAAAAAGTTCAAATAACAGTTATTAAATTCTTTAAAATCGCATTTTACTACAATAAAAACAAAAATTTTTCAAAATGTAATATTTTTTTTTTTTCTTAACAATTTGTTATTGTTTGTCATCTGTTGTTTTTTTCGGAAAACCTAAAGGAAATAATAAAAACACAAAATCTCATCGAATTGGTTTAAAATTGTATTTAAAAATTTTTTTTAGCGGTGACAACATGGGTATCCGCCCCGGGTGACATCAAGCCTAGGAACGCCTCTGGGCACTACTCCGAGTTATATTGGGCTAAAAAATTAGCTACGCATATGTCTGTCAGTACACTCAGAAAATAAAACACATATCGGTTCCGGTAAAAAATTTCTCTATTTTCGATAACAGCAATTTTTTCTTTTTCAAATAAAATTTTCTTCAATTAGAATAAATTTGCACATTTTTGAAGAAATATTTCTTCACTTGTGAGAAATGAAAATATTTCAATATCTCTAATAATAACAAGTATTTTTCTCGTACAAAAAATTTATTGCAAATGAAAATTTTTCTTATATTTTGATAAAAAAATCACTATGAGAAGTATTTTCTTCAATAAAAACAAATCATTTCTCAAAAATAAAAAGTATTTTTCTCTAAAAACGATATGTTTTTGTATATTTTTCTTTTTCATGGAAGCTTTTTATCATTTTTAGAGGATAGTATCGCAAGTAGAGAATAGCATTCTCTGGAGCAAAGTCTATACCATTTATCTCTAAATATGATGCCTTTTTTTATCATATTCCGAGAAACTTTTTTCTGAGTGTATAATATATTAAGAATATAAAAGGTTCTCTAACATTTATTACAATAATAGAAAGTTTTTTAAATTTCAAAAAACCAAAAAAATACCAAATGGTTTTGTCCTTTTAATTCAATTATAATGACATTTTTACCACCCCCAAAACACCAGTTAAGCCCACAACAAATACAATAAATTCCTGCTTAACCCTAATAAATTTGGCAAAACAAAGCTTTTTTGTGTTTGCATGATTTTTTTTGTTGTTTTTGTTGTTTTTGTTGTTTTTGTTTTGTTTATTTTTTGTCCCCTGGATTGAGGAATTTTGATAACATGACGATGTTAAGACAACTTAATGAGCTGTAATAAGTTTTAAGCTATTAGCACGAATAGATGACGATAAAGTCAAATGATGTGAGGTAGACACGTTCAAAATCATGGCTGGCTAAAATGGCAGCGTCACCCAACATTGGGCCAAACATTAAAGCAAATTTAGACGAACAAAGAAACAAGCAAACAAACAAACAAGTAAGCAAGCAAGCTAACTACGCAGCTTTGTAGCTAACAAAGAAAAAAAAAAAACAGTCTAGCTCTAATCTAAGCATAGATTTTGGTTTTTGCTTTTGTTGCGAGCTATTCAAATTGACTGCTTTTTGTGTAAACCTTTTAAGGATTTGGTTAGCTAGCTATTTTTGTTGTACTTTTGGCTCTATTGTTTTTTTTCTTTTTTGTGATAATTTCTTGTTTTATGTGTTTTAGTTGATTTTGTGGATTTTGTGTTGATTTTAAGCTTCAGGTGTTCAACTTTTGCTGAGGTCACACGACAGACAAAGTGGTGGTGCGCTGCCATTAGGTAAATTTTATCTATTTCTACTAACGACGACATACAAGCGCATTCTTTATGCTGTCACTTTGGCAACTTGGCAACCCTTTCAAAAGCTTTCAAAGCTTACAATGCTTATGCGAACTGGTGTGCTTGATATTGCTTCAAAGAATTGGTTGAACAAAAAAAAAAAAAAAGAAAAATAAAAAATTAGTAGAATTTTAGAACAAAAAGAGTAAAAACAAAATTTTTTTTTTGGGTAATTTATCTTTGTTAGATTTGCTTTATGTACGTTTTATGGGTAGCTTTATGGGTGGGCGTTTGAAAGGAGGATGGAATGAGGCTTGTAGATTTGGGGGGGGGGGGGGGGGGGGGAGGGGTGAAATAGGTTTGTGGTGGTATTGCATGAAGTATAAAGCTTGCTTTGCATAGTTGGCTTCATTGTGTTCACTTAGTTGTGTCTGACACGAAGACCTTCCCTCGATAGAAACCTCAAAAACCAATTTTTTTATATATTTTGATTTTATTCATGAAAAGCTTGTAGAGCTTGTAAAGGAGTTTGTTGTAATTTGTGTGGCCAAGTGAAAATATGCGCGTGTAGCTGGGAGGCGCGTATAAAAGAGTTTAGCGCTTTTTGACTCTTTCTCTCAACTATCACTAATTACCGAATGCAAATTTTAGGCGTGTTTTTAGCCATTAACTTAATTTTAAGTTTGCTTGCCGTAGATGAGTTTTTTTTTTTGTTTTAGAAACTTTGAATTTATTCGCGACCTGCACAATTTTACTAATTTTGCTTTTTTTATCGTTTACCAGTAAAACTCATAAATAATTTTAAATGCTTTAAGCTGCTCCGTTTTTACTTCCACCAAATTTTGTTAACCTTTTGTTATGCGAAATACTTAAAGGATTACTGATTAAATATTTATTAAATTTTCTTTTTTGTCTTATTCCCCAAAAACTATTAAAAAACTTTGTACTCATAACAAAGTTCACAAAAAAAAAAAATAGTCCAAGACAAAAACCATTCCACACAATATCCCCAAGCAATGACACCAAAACAAGATGGCAAAAACTTTTTCACGAGCACAAAAATATATTGCCAAAATTTGCAACGAAACTAAAACTTTAACCAGCACAACTACAAAAACTTAAGGAATCTTTGGTTAAACAAAAAAAAAAAAAAAATAGAAAAAAAAATATATTTTGATTACACTCGCTCTAGCTATAAGATAGGAATATATGTGACACAAGAGAGCAAAACTTATCTTAGACAAGATATGCAAACTGTCACACATACAATACCACACACACACACACGCATACATACACACACATACGCACAAATATAAATATTCACAAATCGCATACCCAAAGCAGCAAATGGAATTAGCTATGTACTCGTTTTTCAACTTGGAATTAGATTAGATTATATAAGATTAGAAATAAACGTCAAGCGGCAGCTCAAGCTTAATGAATAACAGGAGAAAAAAAAAAATAAAACCCAACATTCGCTATTAAAAGAGCTAAGACAGAAGCAAAGAAAATAAATTAAAGTAAAATATTATTGTAAAGAAATTAGAACATGTTACAGAGTATAGAAGAAGAATGATTATGTTAAGCGATTATGTTAAAGTGCTCTTGAAGAGCAGCAGCAGCAACTCTTGAAATTTTAGTTCTTTAGAAGCTCTCTTTTGTATGCAGTAAGAAATGCAAAAGTTTTCTCTAAGCAAATATAAAATCATTGAGTATCATTACTAAGAAATTATTCATTCTCAGGATATCAAAAATAGGTCATTGGAAATTAAATTTTTAATATTATTATTTTTACCCAAAATTCTAATCAAAACTTTTGTTAACTTAATGTTATTTATAGATAACTTAATTTATAACACAATTATTTATAACACTTTTACTAAAGACTTAACCGAAAAAAAAAGTAGTATCGTATAAACAAGTACTTGTATAAAGAAGTTAGTTTTTGTACAAAAAGTACTGATAAAAGTACTCATGTGCATTTGCTCAATGTTTTTGTGTGAGATAAACATAGTTCTAATACAATCTCTTCGATACAAAAAAAACTTTTTTCTTATATATAGAAGCAAAAAATATCAATATTTAGCAAATGCTTGTATAATGCTTGTATAAAGCTTGCATAAGGGTTTGCATTACAAAAGCTTTAATCGTTCAAATTTGAAAAGTGTAAACTCTGTCAATTCAACCCTGATATAGTTACGATATCGTTATTTCATTTATTAACCATATCGTTAACAATAGGTCGAGTATGGCACAGTGCGTTTTTGGTAGTTTTTTGAACAATTCTGTTTGAAAAATTTAAGAATACTGTTTAAAAGAGAAACGTTTTATTAATTAGAAGCGAAAAAGTTATCTGCGCTAAAAGATATGCTCAAATAAATATCTCTTCTCTAACAATTAAGCACTATCTTCTTCCGCCTTCTCACCGTTAGCAAATAAAGGTAAGAATATCTTCTTACAATGTAGTTGAAAAATATTTGCATATCTCTGCAATTGCTGAATTAAATTATGAATTTTCTTGCTACGTTATATAAATATACTAGTATAGAAATCCATCATATGACGGGTTGTATTCAAAATAAATAAGTATCAGATGATGGTATGACAACATTTTTACATTCACCTCAAATGTTGTTTTGTTTCAGTCGTCGTCAATGTTTCCTTTCTGATAAATATCAAATAAATTTTGTGTGCATACTTTTAGGCAGACAAAAATTTTCATATAGAAAAGCACTGTAATATTAATAACGAACGGCTTGAGCGATACTCGATTGTATGAGCGACACAGGTTCTGGTTCAGGCTGAACATGTTTTCAAAAGCATAGCAATAACAACTGTGAACAGTTTGAGCGATATAGAGCATGGAGCAGGACGCTTGCCTTTCATTTATTTAGATTTTAATATTGCTATAAATATATTGTTTATTTAATGTTTGAATTATTTCATATATAAAATATGTAATTTTTATGTGTATTTTTTAATATATTAACTACTTAAAAATTTGTTTTAGTTTTAATAATTCTTAAAAAACCTACGTTTTAAGAATTATATTTAAAGCTTTATGTCAAATAAGTCAGGAAGACTATTGGATACTTCAAAGGGATTTTTACAAGAAACAATTATAAAATTGAAAATTTGAAAATGTATGTATCAATTTGTTAAATTAAGGGGGAACATGACATTGGCCGTTTTTTTAAATTGGCTTTTTTATAATTTTGTATTTTAGTAAATATTCTTTAGAATCTAAGAAAAACAATTTCATGGAAAAATTTCAACGGGTTCAAAAGTTACAGCCGGATAAGTGAGAGCGCATTTTTAATTTTCGCGCTACCTTTATCTACGTTTATCTCGAAATCATGTTTTTCGTACTGGTTGCCGCACTAGCGGGGTCATTTTTTGAAGAAATATTTGAAGTGAAACTTCTTTGGCGGCGAGTGAAATTTCAAGGTCTTTTATTCGTGACGCTAGGCTAACGTTTCAATTCATAAAAAAATTTAAAAAAATTATTGCTGCTGCCGAGAATTGAACCCCGAACATCGTTGCTTTAGAGTCGGAATCTATACCATTACGTCATGTAGGCACATAAAAATTTTCAAACAAAATGTAATTAAAACTGAACGCGTAACATACTGAAAATAACATAATTAACATTAACATTACATTAACATTAACATTAACATTAACATTAACATTTACATTAACATTAACATTAACATTAACATTAACATTAACATTAACATTAACATTAACATTAACATTAACATTAACATTAACATTAACATTAACATTAACATTAACATTAACATTAACATTAACATTAACATTAACATTAACATTAACATTAACATTAACATTAACATTAACATTAACATTAACATTAACATTAACATTAACATTAACATTAACATTAACATTAACATTAACATTAACATTAACATTAACATTAACATTAACATTAACATTAACATTAACATTAACATTAACATTAACATTAACATTAACATTAACATTAACATTAACATTAACATTAACATTAACATTAACATTAACATTAACATTAACATTAACATTAACATTAACATTAACATTAACATTAACATTAACATTAACATTAACATTAACATTAACATTAACATTAACATTAACATTAACATTAACATTAACATTAACATTAACATTAACATTAACATTAACATTAACATTAACATTAACATTAACATTAACATTAACATTAACATTAACATTAACATTAACATTAACATTAACATTAACATTAACATTAACATTAACATTAACATTAACATTAACATTAACATTAACATTAACATTAACATTAACATTAACATTAACATTAACATTAACATTAACATTAACATTAACATTAACATTAACATTAACATTAACATTAACATTAACATTAACATTAACATTAACATTAACATTAACATTAACATTAACATTAACATTAACATTAACATTAACATTAACATTAACATTAACATTAACATTAACATTAACATTAACATTAACATTAACATTAACATTAACATTAACATTAACATTAACATTAACATTAACATTAACATTAACATTAACATTAACATTAACATTAACATTAACATTAACATTAACATTAACATTAACATTAACATTAACATTAACATTAACATTAACATTAACATTAACATTAACATTAACATTAACATTAACATTAACATTAACATTAACATTAACATTAACATTAACATTAATAACATAACTGTAACATTAATTTTCATCCTACAAGTATGCACGGAAAAAAAAAATAGAAAAATAGCTAAAACAGGAGCAGAACGCGTTCGTGAATATAGAGAGCGAATAAGAGCTCTTAAGAATGCAGCCGCAGCTGGGTCTGCAACTAATGATGAAGGTAAGGTGATTGCAACATCGCCTGAGTTCCAAAATGCATTTTTACGAAGCATCAGTGTATTTTGGTGAATCTACAAATAATTAATTCCCAAAAAAACATACTGATGCTTTGTTAAAATGTATTTTGCAACTCAGCCAGCATCTCAACAAAATTTTATAGCCAACGAAGTTGATACACTCAACAATCAACGTTCGCTGCTTTACGAGGCCCTCACTCAACATAGCAATAATTATGATCAGGAAGCAGGAGGTAATAATCAACAAGATTTTCCTCTGCTTTCGGAGGCTCCTTCAACGAGTACTATGCAAATGCAATCTAGCATTCAAAAAGTGACAATGTTGAGAAGATATTCGAAAGCAACTAAAACACCAATTGAACTAAAACAAGGACCGAAAATAACTGTTATTTTACAATTTTCAAATGAAAAAATTGTTGAAAGACTTTTTTAAATATACCATTATGTTACAAATGTCCTCAGCCTCACGAATATTAAGTGTCTTTTAAATTTTAGACTGATTCTTTAAAAGTTAAAATTTAAGTGTTATTTTTTGCCTTGTATTTTTTCGAGTAAAAATAAAGGTTACTTTTGAATTTTACTTTATCTGTCAAAAATAGCAGTTATTTTGTGACTTTAATTTTTTCGGTCAAAAATATCAAGCAATTTGTGTTTTCAAATAATCAAGTGTTATCAAAAATATCAAGCAAAAAGGCCGCTTGACAGCTTGAACTGTTGACACCATGTGTAAAACGTCTCACCGATGAGATGAAAATAATGGTATCAACATTTTTTTTAGTCGGTAAAATGACTTGAACAAATATAAACTACCTGATATTTCCGACCGAAAAAATAAACGGCAGAAAATAACTGTTATTTTCGACCGATAAAATAAAAGTCAAAAGTAACTGCTATTTTTGCCCAAAAAACTATAAGGCACAAAATAACTTTTATTTTTGTCGGAAAAAAAAAACAAAGAGATAAATGTTAATATGTGACACTTTCGATAAAAACCATAGCCGATACGGCCCCTGGATGCAAATATTGAATAAAAAGATTATTATTCCATTTCGTATTGATTGAATTTCTTTTCAGATACTTTTTCTCTTTATTTCACACTAAAATCTCTCTTATTTCTTACTGTTAAAGAAGTTTCACTTCTGCCAACTTGATTCGCTATCGTTTGACACGACTTTTTTTTAAATTAATTTTTGATTATTTATGAATTTTTTTAAGTCAATGTTTTTTTCGAAAATGCACACTTTCAATTTTGGAACCTCGCCAAAAATTGAAAAAAAATTTAAAAAACAGCCCCTGTCATACGATAACCAATTTTGTGAAGATTCAAAAAGTAATATTTTTTCCAGATTGGACAGTTTTTGCGATTTTAAGCGCTTACTTTTTTGAATTTTTTTAATTTGATCAATTCTCTACAATAATAAAAAAAATTTTGGAAAAATGTTTTTGACAGAGTTATGAATTTTTATACCCTAAACCTGAAAGGTCAGGGTATATTAACTTTGTGCAAACGTTTGTAACGCATAGAATGAAGCGAGTCCGGTATAGAAAAGTATATATATTCTTGATCAGCGTCATCACGTGAGTCGAGCTATCCATGTCCGTCCGTCTGTGTGTTGTCCGTACGCACAGGATAAGAAGAAGGAGTTGAGATAATTGAATGAAACTTAGTACACATAGTCAAATGGACCCAAGAATCTGCACTATTGAATATTTTTGGAATCCGCCCACAAACACGCCTTCTTCCCATATAACGCAAAAATTAAAAACTGCATAACTCAGCTCATAACTAACCTACAACAATAAAATTTGATGTGTATGTGTTTTATATCAACATAAAGATGATTTCGACAAATGAGTGTCATCCGATCACAGACACGCCCACCTCCTATACAACCCAAAAATTGAAAACGAAATAAATGAGCCCCTGTTTAACCTACAGATATAAAATTTGACACGTGTGTTTTTTAGAACAAAACAAAGATGGTTTAGAAAAATGGACGTCATCCGCCCACGGACACGCCAACCTCCCATACAACCCAAAAAGTTTAAAACTCAATAATTAAGGTTATGTTTGTTATAGAGAGATCATATTTGGTATGTATGTAATGTATAATTTGTGGTGACCGTGGCATGCAGGTTAAGTGTGTGGCTTAGCATGCTTGGAGCCCGGGTTCGATCCCCAGCCGCGGCGTAAAAGTTTTTTCAATACAAATTTTTTCTGATCGGTCATCACCTTTCTGCAGACAATGGCAAACCTCAGAGAGTAAATAATGCCATGTAAAGCTTCTTGACAACATGAACTTTAGCCGTTCGGAGTCGGCATAAAACATGTAGGTCCAGTTCTCGTTCAATTGTGTGCAAACATTTCATAACACACACAACACAATTGATCATAAGAAGCTCGGTCAAAGTCTTTGCAAGGGCTGAAATGGCCAATTTGTTTTTGTTTTTTTTTTTTTTTATGTAATTTATACCAAATCTAAGGTGTGTTAAAAAATTGGGAGTAGTCCGTCCATGAACACGCCCACCTTCCGTAGCGAAACCATAATAAAGGCATTAACTGTGAGCTACAGGAATAAAGCCTGGTATGTGTAAATTTTTCTTCAACATTTCAATGCATATAAAATATAGGCTTCATCCGCCCACGGACATGCCCATTTTCAATAATATTATTATTTTTTTTTTTTGGACAAGGAGGTTTAGAGTATTTCATAGTCGCCCTAGACCGACTTTAGACTTTATTTACTTGTTTAAAAAAGGTCTGTTTTCTCTGCCGCGAATGTTATGACCTTAAAGTGTTAAATTTTTACATTCTTCTTAAAAAAAAAGCATGTTCTCAAAATTTTTTGCAATTTTTTTTTATAATGCTTATTTTTCTAATTCCTTAACAAATGATGTCAAAAAAAAAAAAAAAACAAAATGTTGAACTTAGAGAGGAAGTTATGGCAATAACAATTAAAATACTCTTACACTGTACTAGACGTACTCACGATCCGTGGTCATACACAAAGAAAGCTAGATGTAAATAAGCTGTAGTTAAAACGAACAGCCGAAGCCTTCGCTACTCGACTCTCACTCCTGCTTCAAGAAAACACTCCTCTGACCAACGATATATGCGCTAAGTGTACGGCTGCCGAAGAGGTGATAGGCAGATATCCAGAGTACACTGATGTAATGAAGGGAGCATTTCTCTAGTCTTTTAAATGGGAACGCTGACAACAATTCCGCCAGTGGAGATGATATCCCGGAAACCCCAATTATGGATGACAGCGTTGAAGTTCCGCTGCCCGACTATAACGAGGTCTTAACAGCTATAGCTCGGCTTAAAAACAAGAAAGCCGCAGGAGCCGATGGCCTACCGGTGGAGCTGTTTAAGACCGGTGGCGAAGCTCTGTTTAAATGCATTCACAGACTTCTATGCAGAATATGCTCGAAAGAATGCATTCCAGATGATTGGAACCTCAGTGTGCTCTGCTCAATCCACAAGCAAGGCGATCCAACCATTTGCGCCAACTACCGTGGGATGAGCCTTCTTAATATCGCATATAAGCTCCTGTCGAGCGTATTGTGTGAAATATTGAAGCCCATCGTCAACCAACTGATAAGACCTAATCAGTGTGGCCTTAGACCTGGACAGTCCACCATTGACCAGATCTACACGCTCCGACAAATCTTGGAAAATACCCTCGAAAAACAAATCGACACACACCATCTTTTTGTCGATTTCAAAGCCGCCTTCGACAGTCCAATAAGGAGTCACCTATATGCCATCATGTCTGAATTTGGTATTCCTGCGAAGCTAATACGTCTTTGCAGGATGACACTGAAGAACACAAGCAGCGCAGTGAAAATCGGAAAGGACCTCTTCCTTCCGTTCGATACCAAGCAAGGTTTCAGACAAGGTGATTCCTTATCGTGCGACTTCTTTAAAATAGTCATGGAGAAGATCATCCGAGCTGGTGACCTTTGACGCAGCGGCACAATTTTCTATAAGAGTGTTATGCTGCTGTTGTATGCAGATGATATTGACATCATTGGCCATAATAGGCGTGAAGTCAGTGCAGCATTCTCCAGACTAGAAAAAGAGTCGAGTCGAATGTGTCTTACAGTGAACGCAGATAAAACAAAATATATTGTGTTAACAAACAAACAGTCCCAGCATCTTGGAAACCACGTCACTGTTGACAACACCTCCTTTGAGGTAGTGAAGGACTTTGTTTACCTGGGATCCAGCATTAACTCCTCCAACGATATCAGTATTGAGATTCAAATAAGGATAACTCTTGCCAACAGGTGTTACTTTGGGCTCAGTAGGCAATTGAGAAGCAGAGCTCTCTCTCGACGAACAAAACTGATGCTCTATAAATCAATAATTATGCCCGTCCTACTATACGCATCACAATCTGGACGTTGAGCAGCAATGATAAAAGGACTTTGGGAGCGTTCGAGTGAAAAATCCTTCGAAAGATCTATGGTCCAATCTGCGTCAATGGCGAGTACCGAATACGATGGAACCACGAACTGTATAAGCTATATGCCGACATCGATATAGCCAAGCGTATTAAAATAGAGCGGCTTCGCTGGCTAGGTCATGTCGAGAGAATGAACGATGAAGCTTCAGCGAAAAAAATAATGGATTTGGTACCCAGCGGTGACCAACGCAGAAAGGAAGACCGCATCTCCGTTGAAAAGACCAGGCATTGGATAACCTGACAACGCTTGGAGTTTTCAACTGGCGCCAGCAAGTGGACGACAAGAGGCTGGCGCAAATTCTTAGACGGGGCCAAAACCGACCAACGGTTGTAACCGCCATCTAAGTAAGTTAGTAAGTAAGTAAGACTTGAACTACTGGGATAATATAAAAAATTGCATGCCATAAAATATTTTTTAATCTGCCAACAGGAAGTTTTGAAGCGTGGACCGTCGATAACACAAAAGCCGAAAGTTCTAAAATGCTTTAAATTCAAAATTGAATTTTTGATTTTGACAAAAACTTTTTACTTCTACTCAAAATTTTATGCAATTTTGTAATCTTTGCATTAACTGACGCACGTTGGGGGAAAAAAAGAAGTAAAACGCGCGAATGACATTATTTTTGCTCTTATTTCTACATTTACAAAGATATGAAGCTGAAATTTTGACACCTGAAGATATTTAGTCTGGAATAATTAAACAATTTTTTCATTGTTGATGAAACGGTGAGAATATAAAAAAAACAAACAAACACAAATAAGCCCAAATATATGAAATAACAAAAATCTCGCTTCACTTTTCGATTTTAAAAGACTTACATTGTTTTTGCACTAAATACAAAAAAAAAAATAAAAATATTATATGCACTTTCTTAAAATTACTTTAACATATAAAGATTTCTTTAAAATTTTGAGTTTCTGATTTGAATTCAAAAAAACAAGTTTATTCTGATCAAATGAAAAAATTACTAAAAAAAAAACACTAAAAAAATTTGTCATATTTTTTGCTCGTACTTACAAATCTTTTACAAACCAAGATTTAATTTTTTACCGCGAACAACACACATTTTTTGTTAAAATATTTTTTTTTTTTTTAGTGTAAAAACTATTTTGAAAGCTAAAAATTTAAACCTCGTTGTGATCTTACCAACTTAAAATAATCTAAAAACACTTTTTTTTTATTTTATTCAAACCGTTTTTCTTTCTTTTTTATTAAGTTGCATTTTGTTGCACAGTGTTATTTAAGAAGTTTGTTATATATTATAAATATTTCCGCGATATTAAATATCTGTTTTAATTAGTTTCAATGCGTAAATCAGCGTAGCTGCTTTCTCCTAGCAGATCTTTCTTCCTCTAGTAAAGGGTGATTTTTCAAGAGCTTGATAACTTTTTTTTTAAAAAAAACGCATAAAATTTGCAAAATCTCATCGGTTCTTTATTTGAAACGTTAGATTTGTCCATGGCATTTACTTTTTGAAGATAATTTCATTTAAATGTTGACCGCGGCTGCGTCTTAGGTGGTCCATTCGGAAAGTCCAATTTTGGGCAACTTTTTAAATCGACAAATTTTGTTCAGCGATGAGGCTCATTTCTGGTTGAATGGCTACGTAAATAAGCAAAATTGCCGCATTTGGAGTGAAGAGCAACCAGAAGCCGTTCAAGAACTGGCCATGCATCCCGAAAAATGCACTGTTTGGTGTGGTTTGTACGCTGGTGGAATCATTGGACCGTATTTTTTCAAAGATGCTGTTGGACGCAACGTTACGGTGAATGGCGATCGCTATCGTTCGATGCTAACAAACTTTTTGTTGCCAAAAATGGAAGAACTGAACTTGGTTGACATGTGGTTTCAACAAGATGGCGCTACATGCCACACAGCTCGCGATTCTATGGCCATTTTGAGGGAAAACTTCGGAGAACAATTAATCTCAAGAAATGGACCGGTAAGTTGGCCACCAAGATCATGCGATTTGACGCCTTTAGACTATTTTTTGTGGGGCTACGTCAAGTCTAAAATCAACAGAAATAAGCCAGCAACTATTCCAACTTTGGAAGACAACATTTCCGAAGAAATTCGGGCTATTCCGGCCGAAATGCTCGAAAAAGTTGCCCAAAATTGGACTTTCCGAATGGACCACCTAAGATGCAGCCGCGGTCAACATTTAAATGAAATTATCTTCAAAAAGTAAATGTCATGGACCAATCTAACGTTTCAAATAAAGAACCGATGAGATTTTGCAAATTTTATGCGTTTTTTTTAAAAAAAAGTTATCAAGCTCTTAAAAAATCACCCTTTAGTGCACAATTAAATGTTACTCATACGCCATGTTGTTCACTAAAAAGCTTACTTTATATGTAGCCATAAACGCATTTAATTCTTATTGTATGAATCTTAGCAAAAATAATTTCTATATAAATGAAACTGAATAAATTGTTTATTAGAAATAAATATCTAACATTTCTTCGCCACAATTTTTATTAATTTTAACTTATATTTATAAGAAGCTTCTTCCTTCTTCAATGCTTAAATGAGATTTGTCTTCAGTACACATCGACATAAGAGACAGACACAGTTGCTTTTTGTACACAGAGGAAGTCAACTCACAGATGATGCTCACAGACAAAAACACACACACACACACACATATTACATAAGCTAGTTGCAAGTTGCAAGCATGACTTTTGCAAGCAGATAATTCTTGGCATTGTTTGCAGTAGTAAAAGTCAAAATCTTGCAAAAGTTTAGACAAAAACAAACTTAAAAATAAACAAACAAACAAACAAACAAACAAGCAAAGCAGCATGACTTTGAATGAGTGTGTGCTGGTTGTGTGTGTACGTTCAATAATGATGATTATTATGATTATTTTTATTATTATTATGATGATAAAGAAGTCAGACGAACTTGAAGCATGGAAAAACAAACAACAGCGAATCGTTAGCTTCATGTTGCGCTCGACAGCTGAATGCGTCTTTGTGTCATGAATTGAGGAGGCTTAGGTGGCGTTAGGTGTGGCACTCAGCAGCAGCAGCAGCAGTAGAAGTGAAAGAAGAAGAAATAACTTGATGCAGCTTAGCTAAAGTTTGTTTGTATTCGATTTTATCGGGTTTTATTGAACAGATTGTTTTGAGTACGAGTTTTTATATTGTTTCATACAGTGTTGTTGTTCTTATTGTTGTTGTTTTTCTTGTTGTTGTTGTAGCTGTAACTTTTCTTTGAAGTATGTCTTCATATGGTTTTCTTTGTTATATTATTTTTCCTTGTCTATGTGTGCGTACAGCTTTTGAGTTTTGCTTAAGAGAAGTGCGACAGCGCACAGTGTCGAGTATGTCATGATGTTGTTGAAGAACAGTAAATAAAATGTTGAACTTCATGCCATGCCTGCAATCAATGAATTGAAATTGAGTTAAACAAAGTTTTGCGTTGATCATGAAGAAAACTTTTGCAATTATTTCGTTTGGCAAAGTTTAGTTGTTATGCGTAGGGTACAGAGCGGAATGGCATGGAGGGGCAATGTTATTAGGTTTGATTGGCTTATTTGGGGTTAGCAGAGAAAAAGTTATGAAATGAAATTCCTTGATGTTAGTGGCAAATGCAATAAATATGCATGTTTTATGTGATATGTTCAAAAAGAACATAAATTTGTTTTTGTTTTGTTTTTTTTTTTTTGTGTTCAAGAGGAACAGAAAAACTCAGTTGGCCAATACAAAGTAAGCTGTGCACTAAGCAGCGTTTAAAATAAATCAGCTCTTGACGTTATCTAAACAAAAACAACGAAAAAATAATGCATACATGCAAAACCAACGCTTCACTTACAGCCATTTAACCATAAAATAATTAGCCAATATCAATATCCGTTATTATTAAACGCTACTAGAATTAGAACCAGCCATAAAAACTGAGTGACACCAGCAACATGTTGTTGTCAGTTCGTTCAACCATGCAACAACACAAAGTCTCCAAGAATCTTAAAAAACAGTTAAAGTGCAGCAACCTCAAACTCTCGCCAACAATAGACAGACATTATATAAGCAGCATAAAAGTACGAGAAAAAGAAGATGAAAAAATCGACATGGTGCACAAAATGGCGCCATTACAAGTTCTTAAACGGCGCTGTGGCAACCTAGCTAAATTTAACGATCATTATGTTAACCATTAAGCAGAATGGCGACAGAGTTCTACTCTGATGATTTGAACCATTAGACAATGTTGACAATACAAAAAAAAAAAACACAAACAAACCTCTGCGATTTCCGATGACAGACAGGGTTGCCAACTTGGCAAATTTTTCAAATGATCCAAATATGACGTTCTGAAAGTTGATGTCAAAAAAATAATATATATAAAAAAAAAATATAATAGCAATACAAAATACAACAAAATATAATACAATAAAAGAGTAAATAGTTGAAAAATGTTTAAAAATGTAGAATAATAAAATAAAAAAAAAAAAATTGCAATAAGATGATGCAGTAATGTTTGAAGCAAGTACAAATTGCAAACTCATCATCATTGACTGAAACAGCAAACAGAACAACAACAACAACAACCATCATAGCAGCATTGTCAACTGCAGAGTCATTGGCATCATTTTGAAGAAGTCGTCGAAGATGTAGTGTGAGCAGCTTGATACAAAAAAAAACAATAAATAAAAAACATCATGCAGTGAACAGAGTCATCAGCAACCAGTCAACAGCCAAAAATCTTTAAAGATACACTTTAAAAATATATGAGAACTTTCAATTTTTGAAATTATAATATTTTATACTATTCTATAATAGTATAGAAATTCTATTTGAGTCCATAACTGTTATGATTTTCAAATTATTGAGAAGTATGTTTTGAGCAATCAGCTGCTAAATGGCACATTCTGTGCCAGATTGTTAACCTGCTGTTTTGAGTCACTCAAAGATTCTATCCAAGTCACTAAAACAGGGCAGGATATCAGCGCTGTTGAAAGTTATAAAATAGTATTATTTTTATTTTTAATAGTTATAAAAAAAATAGTATTATTTTATAACTATTTGATCGTGCGTACTACAATGCTACCCAAAATCGAAAAGTACAACTATTTCCGGATAACTAAAAATTATATATTTCTGGTCAAAAACTTCAAAAACTATTTGTAATCTTCTTTTTGTTTTGTAGAAAGAAAAGATATTATCCTCCGATATTACATTGAAGTAAAATTAAAATTTTTTTTTCACAAATTTTTTTACTGTCATCAAAAACTTCAAATTTCAAAAATTGCAATGATTTCGGTCACACTATAACAAGTTGTTTATAAAAAATATAAAAAAATGGTAGGCGTTTTTATAAAAACTAGTATCGCCTGGGGTCGAAATTCGACCAATTTATTGATTGCCTATTTATAAATAAAGGGTGTCCCAACAAGAACGCAATTTTTAAATGTGGCAACACTGGAAGTGTCATTATTTGACATTTGAACAATTGTTACTTGCTAGTAGAAGGTACGAGGTTAGTAAAAATGGAGCGCTACACGAATGAACAACGCATTCTCATTGTGAAATTGTTTTTCCAAAATGGTGAAAGTTTTGCGGCTACAGTTCGCAAATTGCGATCAATTTGGGGTCACAATAATGCTCCAAAAGAGTCAACTGTAAAGAGATTAATGGATAAATTTTCCGAAACTGGGTCTGTTAGTGATGTAAAGACAACAACGCGCCTTTGACCAGGTCGATCGACCGAAAATGTCGCAGCTGTACGTGATGATGTCGCTCAAACTCCATCCACCTCAATTTGACACCGAGCTCAACAAATTGGTGTCTCCAAATCCACTATGCAGCGAATTTTGACGAAAGATTTGCATCTTCATGCATACAAAGTTCAATTGACTCAGGAACTGAAGCCAGCGAAGGGAGTTCGTTAATTGGGTATTGGAGAGACAACATGAAAATGCTGATTTTGCCGCTAAAATCATCTTCAGTGACGAGGCCCATTTCCATCTTGATGGTTTTGTCAATAGGCAGAATTGTCGCATTTGGGGTGAGGAAAATCCTCGAGTGATTCACGAGAAGCAAATGCATCCTCAACGTGTCACTGTGTGGTGTTGTTTTTGGGCTGGAGGAATCATTGGACCTTTTTTTTATGAAAATGAGGCAGGTCAATGGTGTTCGGTATCGTGAAATGATAACCAGTTTTTTCTTGCCTAGAATTGAAGAAAGGAATGTGGAGGGCATGTGGTTCCAACAAGACAGCGCCACATGTCATACAGCCAGAGAAACAATTCAATTGCTGCATCAGTCATTTCCCGGTCGTGTTATTTCGCGTTTTTGAAATCAGAATTGGCCGCCTAGATCGTGCGATTTAACACCATTAGATTTTTTCTTTGGGGTTTTTTGAAGTCGATGGTTCACGCGAATAAGCCGATGACGACTCGAGCCTTAAAAGAGGAAATTGGACGCTGCATTAATGAAATACCGCATCATTTATGCAAAATGGTCATTGAAAATTTCATTAAAAGATCGCGTGCATGCCAGCAAAGCCGCGGCGGCCATCTGCACGATATATTGTTCCATACATAACCTCTTTCTGTCTTCTTTACGATATAATAAAGTTTCACGATTTTTTTTTAAATATCTGTGTTTTATATAAAATTTAAAAATTGCGTTCTTATTGGGACACCCTTTATATGCGAGATGATCAAAATAAGTTCGAGACAATAACTCTTATTTGATTGGAGATATTAAGCTATTTTCTTCAGAAAAATTATTTATTTATTTAATTATTTCTTTCAAAAACAGAAAAACAACATTTTGAAAAAATTTAATTTTGTCAAAGAAATCATAGAGGGTAGCCTTGATTTTTTGATGGCACGGAGAGTTTATTAATTTAGTGTCAAGACAAAATAAATTCACCTTAAATTCGGTACAGACTTTGAAAGAAAATCAAAAATGTAATTTTGAGTTTTTGTTTTTTTACAACAAAAATCATTTTTACCCCACATTTTAAGAATAAATAAAATTTTATGGTCTTATTTTAAAAGGAATAATTTAAATATAAACAAACAAAAAACGGTATTATTTTCAAAAGTTTTTTTAATTTAACTGATAAGACTTAAATACAAAAAAGAAACAAATAAATTCACCGATGGCGGAGATATTTGCTTCAGAATTTAGAACATTCAATTTGAGACAGTTTTTTTCTCTCTCTTGGCATTTGGTTGAAACACACGCTAAATTACTAACGACAATATTAAGAAAATTCATTAAAAATACTTTTGGTTAGAAGTTTGCTGTAATTTTTATCACATTTGAAAGAAAATTTAACAAACTTTTAGAAAAAATCAGAAAAATTGAAAAACCGTTATAGTCCGATCAAAATATTCATATGGAAAGTCAAATTTTTGAATTCAAAACACATTTTTTTACAAATTTTACAATTGACGAATGCATAAAACTACATTTTTTTAAGAAATTGTTACTTTTAAAAAAAATTGAAATTCGAGCAACTTAAGAACTCTCTTCCAACTAAATTTCATATTTATCAAAGAGCGGGTTTTTTCTCAAAAATTTAATTTCTCTCTTAGAAGGTTGGGAACCCCCTCTATCATATATATTATTTATAAATACATTCTGCACATCTGTTCAACATAACCTTTCGAATGATATAAGTTTAATTTATTTTGAGTTTTAATTAATACCAAAAAAGCGTACGACAAACTTTAATGTTCACGTATTAATATATAAGATATAGTTTGAGGTTAGAAAATAGATTGAAAGTATGAAAAATTTGTTATGTAATAAAGACTGTTCCAGAAATAACTGTCATTTTGGTTTTTTTTTTTAATGTAAAAAACCCAATGATGTTTTTTTAAAACATCTTTCAATTAATTATTGAATGAACATTAGAAAAAAAATGAAAGTTTTATTTACTTAAAAAAAAATACACTTACAAAAAATTATGCACTTTTTGATTAAGGTCCTATAATAGGTTTTTTACCGACCTGACCTTAGTATGCCCAACGCCATTTACGTCAAAATATTTCGATGTTTTTCGCAGTTTGTTTGGTCTTCTTAAGAATTCTTGTCATTAAAATGCCCAATATCTTTCGATTGAACGAAGTTCGGGAAAATTCGGAGGATTGGCTTCTCTTGGTAATACATTCTTGACTTGGTACTAATCCATCGTTCTCTGGGCGTTGTGACATGTTGCTAAAGACATCTCCATGCAAAATCAGTACACACTCTTGTGATTCTTACAGGGTCATTTCGAAGTTGTTCGAAAAAAAAATTGGTACCCTTTTGTTAAAAATAATACTGTAACGACTGAAGTCGTTACAAATAAATATTAAAATAAAAATTTTAAAAGTCGACGGCAACATTTAATTTAAATTAAAAAAAAATAAATACTAATGAATAAATAAAAAAGAAAAAGAAGAATTAATTAATGAAGTAGAGTAGAATATAAAAAAAAAAAAAAAAATAATAATGCGGATGGAGGATCCAATGTGGTCCTCCATCTAAGTACTAACCGCAGTGAAGGCTGCTTAATGTATCAAACACAGTGCAGCACACATACACACAGAACTCGTTTAGCAGCAATGTAAGCAGCCAGGCTATTAATAGCAACGTTGCATTGTAGCACTTGTTGACATGCTAATAATGATATGATTCACATGCAGTTAGCAGTGAACATTGAATAAGTAGTGCGCAAAATGTTGGTATAGTCATGTTGAGCTCGCTTGACATCTCAATTGATGCGATTAATGTTTTTAATTGTAAATCAATTTTCGGGTGGTGATAAAGCCAGGGAATTAGAGTTGATTACAGATTTCTGTAATCAAGCCACCTAACCCTCAAGCTCCGGCTTTTCGACTCCGGTCAAATTCAAGCTCCGGCTTTTCGACTCCGGTCTAACTTAAGTTTCGGCTTTTCGGGTTCAGTAACCCACCGTATTTTAAGTAGGTCTGCGTTGTGAGGCCCTGTTTTGCAGTCGGCCTTCTGCCGTCTACCGCCTGAATCAGTTTGGCCCTCTGCTACCGTGAGCACTTTGCCACTAATGTTTATACCAAATATGAACTAATTTTAAGTATATACTAAGTACGCCTGAATCAGTTGGCCCTCTGCCACCGTGCGCACTTTTCCACTAATGTTTATACCGCATATGAAATAATTTTAGGTATTCACTAAGTTTGTAATAAATATTTTATATAAAAAAAAAAAAATAATTATATAAAAAAAAGAGAAAACAATAGACTATTAATCGTGCCGAGCTAAAACCTTTGAGGTTTAGTGATTGTGTTGACCTTAACGTCAACCGTGACTAATTCTGCGATTCATTAATCTATTTAATTTCTGATTGAGAAAAATTTACTTTTGCTCAAGGGTTGCGAGATCCCTTGGACGGACCCTGAAGCGGCTGAGCATACCTCAGCCTTCGAAATAAAAACACTCGTTACAATACTACCGTTATATGTTTTAAGTTGACATTATTTGAATGCTAGTTACTAATTTTTTTAACGATGGCTTTATCGATGGCCGCTCGAAAATTGATTGTGAACAAATTCGTTATAAATCTTACTTGGTCCGGAAATAAGATAGCGAAATTATAAAAAATTCCTAAGACAACAGTTTGCAGTGTCTTAAAATGGTATAAAGAAACTTTGAGCATCGTAAGAAAGCAAAAAACGAATGAAAACAAAAACAACATCTGGCAATAAATTAAAGGCAAGCATCCTTGCCTCAATTAAAAATAACCCAGGTCTCTCCGACAATGATCGCCAGAAAAAATTCAAAATCAGCAGGAGCACAGCTAGGCAAATACGAGTGAGAGCGGGCTATCAGTCGTATCGAGCTATAAAATACCCGAACCGGTCCGATAAACAAAATTTGTCGGCCAAAAAGCGCACTCGATTACTCTACGATAAAGTCTTGACGAAATTCAAAGGCTTTTAATAATGGACGATGAAACATACGTTAAACTTGATCTGAAACAGCTTCAAGGACAAAAGTTATGCTGCAAAGAAGCGTTTTTGTGTCTCCTCCAAATTTAAATATAAAAAGGTTGATAAATTCGCGAATAAGGTAATGATCTGGCAAGCCATATGCAGTTGTGGTTTGGGCGTCTGTAACATCCGCAACAATGAACTCTGAGATATACAGGCAGGAGTGTCTAGAGAAGCGTTTATTGCCGTTTATACGTCACCAGCAATCTACTGTAAAGCCAGATTTGGCGTCAAAACATTATTCGAAGACAATCATAAATTGGTATCGAACTAATAATGTAGATTTCGTGCCGAAGGACTTCAATCCTCCAAACTGTCCACAGTTGCGACCAATCGAAAAATATTGTGCAATTGTTAAACACAAACTAAGAAAATATGGAGGAGTAGTAAAAAATCCGGAATCGATGTTACTCGAGTGGAACAAATTTGCTGCTCAGGTCACCAGCGCAGATGTTCAACGATTGATGTTGCCGATTAAGAGACACGCTCGAAATTTTGTACATAGTAATGATATTTAAAATGTTGTAGTCCTTTTTTGAAAGCTTAATAAATATCCTATCTGAAAATAGTTGAAATATTTTTGTGCCAATATTTTGCTTATAAGATTTATCACGATTTGTGTGTTTAAATTTTTGATGGACAGGTCCTTAGGTCAGGCCAAAATAGTACTGAACCTTGGTGCTGACTTATAAAAGGCAGCAAACGCCGCTCCAGATACTCTCTGATGTAAATTTCGTTGTTGATTGTGCGATTTTTCACAAATTCCTTACTTCGAAGGCCATATTTGCAAATGGCCAGCCACACCATGTATTTCTTTGGAAATTTGGTATGTTTTTCGGTGGTACATTTAGAGGATGCTCCATTCCTTCTAACTGCAGTATAATATCCGTGTCCAAGTAACTGCTTGAAATCCACTTTGCAGTACATTTTTTCGTCCATGATCACGCAATCAAATTTGGGCAGGTAATCGCGATGCAATTTTCGAGCCCTCCTCTTGGCTTCGGCGTCCTGTTCTTCTGACCTATCAGGTACTTTTTGTACTTTATAGCTCCTTAGATTGTACAATTTTTTAATCAGTTGAACACTTGACTTCGATGGTCCCGGTTTTGCTGCCATATCACGCACCAAAGTGCCTGCATTCTGAGTAAACAGCCACTTAACATTCTGGGCCACCGCTTGGTTCGCTGGACCACTTTTTCTGCCTGAGTCTGGCGTTTTTGATAAAGGGCTTAGCTGTTTGTATCATTTTATGGTCCTTTCGACAGTTTTTACGCACACGCACACGTGGTGTTTGGATTTTCTAGGTATTTGCAAATAATTCTATCCGCTTTTCTTCTTGTTGAGACGATATCTTTTCGGTAGCTCTTTTATTTTACTAATCGGTATTTTTATACTTTATTTAGGTCCCAAATATGTTGCTATTGAGGTAACACTTTTTTATAAATAACCTTAAAACAAAAGGACGGTCATTTCTGGCACAATTTTTAGCATCTTTTACTTGAGTGTGAAAGGCATTAAGATTGGAATAGTTTAACGTGTTCGGCGTTTAACGGCTGTAATAAAAAAAATGGATCAACGAATTTGTATCAGACTTTGTAAAAAAAATGGAATCAAGTGTTATAAAACACTTGAAATGTTGACAGTGGCTTAAGATGAGAGTACTCTGAGTAGAACAAAGTTTATAAGTGGTAAAAACACTATCAAGAAGGCTGAGAAAGTCTTCATGACAAAACATGCCACAGATGTCCCAGCATGTCAACAACTATTGAAAACGTAGAATAAAAAAACAAATTGGCCATTTCAGTCCTTGAAAGGCTGAGCTTTGACTGAGCTTCTTATGATCAATTGTGTTGTGTGTGTTATTAAATGTTTGCACACAATTCACCGAGAACTGGACCTACATGTTTTATGCACACTTCGAACGGCTAAAGTTCATGCGCTCAAGAAGCTTTACATGGCATTATTTACTCTCTGAGGTTTGCCATTGTCTACAGAGAGGTGGTGACCGATCAGAAAAATTTTTTTATTGAAAAAACTTTTCGCCGCGACTGGGGATCGAACTCGGGCTCCGATGCCACGGTCCGACAACAAGGTCACCACACAAAAGTAGAATTAATGAATGAAGTGGACATCTTGGCTGCTTCATGCAAAGCAATTTTAACGCTTGTATTGGGCATGAAACCTGTGTTAGCGAAGCTTTTACCGAAACTGTTTAATTTTGACCATAAGAAACGGCGCATGACCATCGCTCAGGAGCTGTTTAATAACATCAATAACGATACGGATTTGCTCAAAAAGATCATAAAGTGACCCATAACTAGGTTTTTCCTTATGGCTGAACAGACCCAGGAAAGGACGGACATTTCTGTGTCGACAAGGAATAACCGCTAAAGTCGAGTTAGGACAAAGTGAGGTTATTATTTTCATTGCGTTTTTTCGCAACAAAATACACTAGTACTCAAAATTTTTATGGTTGTACCTTGAAATTAAATGTCTGAGGCCATAAAATCTAAACATTTTAATCTTAAACATACTCTCCTAAAATTTTGAAAATGAGTTATGGTAGGACATAACATTCGCGATAGAGAAAACAGACCTTTTTTAAAAATTCATTACTCACAAGGAAAGGTCCCCAGGTGACAGTCTTCGATTTGAATGATTTTCGGATATGTGATAGAAGACAAAAATCTAAGGTCGACGTATTTTTTTATACGTGCTCAATCGATGGTTAAGGGTTTCAAACTCGCGTTCAAAAATCAGCGAAAATTTCGTTTTTTTGCTATAAGTTCGCTATTTTCCATGGAAACATTTAGAAATTTGGTACCAATCGAAAGCTCTTACAAAACCACACACGATGGCATCAATTTTGCATAAGAAAATTTTGTTGTTGTAATTTTTAGTAATGATTAGTTGATATCAAAGAAGTATGTGGACACAATTATTTCATATTAATTTATGTTGGATTTAATGCAATTTGTAAACTTACCTTTTTTTTGTTTTTTCAAATTTTGAAATTTTTGTTTTATTGAAATGCATTTATTTTTTCTTAAAGAAAAAATTTCATTACATTAAAAGTACCCAATATGGGTATCAAAAATTTTATTTTTTTATTGCCTATTCCTTGTCAGTCAAAAACAAACATTTCTCCAAAATTTTTTTTATTATTCTAGAGAATTGAACAAATTACAAGAAAATAAATTCAAAAAATATATATTTTTTTACTCCAACATGGTTTTATAGAGCTCTGGTGGCTGGTGGCAGAGAAAAAACGGGGCCTCGAGTCGTAAAAATTGTCCGATCTGGAAAAAAATGACTTTTTTAAATTTTAACAAAATTGGTTATCGTATGACAGGAGTGTTTTTTAAAATTTTTTTTCAATTTTTGGTGATGTTCCAAATTTGAAAGTGTGTTTTTTCGAAAAACATATTGACTTTAAAAAGTCATAAAAAATCGTTTAAAAAAATTTAAAAAAAGCTCGTGTCATACGATAGCGAATCAAGTTTAAAAAAATAAAAAAAAAATCGTCAAAAAAGGAACCTGCTAGTGCCTGTAACAGTACGAAAAAACATGGTTTCGAGATAAACACGTTCAAAGTTTGTGAACAAAGAAAAAAAAGGTGAAAATTAAAAAAGCGCTCTCACTAATCCGGCTGCAACTTTTGAACCCGTAAGAATTTATTCTTAGAATCTTAAGAATATTTACTAAAATACAAAATTATAAAAAATGTCGATTTAAAAAAATGGCCAATGTCATGTCCCCCCTTAAGCTGTTATTCCCTGTCGTCACAGTTTAGCAGCGATTGAGGTAATAAAGACTGAAGAAACATAAGATTTGAGGCGGAATACTTTAAAGGGAACAACACAGATATTAAATAGCAAATTAATATTTTTTGATAAGAATAAAAAGCTACCCTCCTTTTTTCCGCATCTCATTTTGAGCAAACGTTACTGAATTAAGTGAGTAAAACGTAATATTTTTATTTAAAAAAACATGTTAAGTATTTTAAAAATTGAGAAGTTTGTTTGGGATGAATGAAAGCAATTATAAAACTAACTCATGATATAATGACTACACTCAGAAAAATATCAACTGTAATATTAACAGTCGGGTGCTGTTATTTCAAAACACTGTTCGATTGAATGAATTGCGTTTAAGTAAACAATTTTCTTTGTTGAATGAACGTTTCAAATTATTTTTGTGCTGTTAAAATCATCTGTTGAAATATTTTTGTGCTTATATTGAATTGTCAATTTTTACTAAGCAATAGTTTTTATATGTGTCTTGCTATATTAATATTATCGTTGCCAGTAGCTCAGTGGATGTGCACTAGACTGTCATGCGGGATACGTGGGTTCGAACCGTAGCTGTTTAAGTATCAAAAATTGTAATTTAATAATTGAAATAATAATATTCTGTTTCATTAATTGTTTGGTCAAAAATAAACTTCAAAATAAAATTAACTTACTAATTAATTAACTTAAAAATTACAAAATAAAATGAACTTAATTAATTAATTAACTTAAAATCTTGCAAAAAAAAAAAAAAATTGCAAATTTAATTTTTTATTTCAAAAAAATATTTTAAATAAAAAAAAAATTTTAATTGGCCTTGCCGGATTTGAACCGTGGACACTCGAGTACTAGACGCACACGTTAGCGCACTCGGCCATACTTGAACTTTCAAACCAGTGATCAAATTTCAATAAATAAGTTTTTATACGGGTTTCGTGTTCCATAGACCAACAGTCAACCGACTGTTGATTTGAAAGTTTCATTTGTTGGATGGTATTTAACAGTGAAATCTGTTATTTCAACCCATGATTTGCTTGATAAAACAGCATTTTTTCCCTGAGTGTACAAGGAAGTATTGACGTTTCTGTCGGAAACGAACCTATGTCAAAAAATATAACAAGAAAGAGAGCGCTCACAGTCCATCATTGCATACAATTAATTTCCACTGGTCACATTCAGCGAACTCAACAGTTGGCAATTGTTAAGTCAAAACTTGATGCACATAAATATGAAGTTGCGCATTAAAATGCATTTAAAAATAGAAAATTTTTTATTTATCGGTAAAATTTTCATTGATATTTGATACAAAGCTTGACATTTCATAAACTTGACAACTTTTCTGAAACTTCAATATCGATAACAGCGCTCCCCAATGTGTCGCTGTCACAACAGTTGACACAGCTGAATGTGGCCAACACATATAACAACGAACAGATCTTTGTGACAAGAGTTAGTTTACTTGTAGCTGAGAGAATCAACATTTGTCAATACTACCTGGTAAAGTTATTATATCATGAAACTAATTCAAACAGAAAAAAAATGTAATTTTACTTAAATTTTGCATGAATGCAGCACATAAGTCAACTAAGAAATGCATTAATTAAACATTTGACCATTAATCTTTTCAAAAACCAATGAATTATACATGTCGTATTTAAGAAGAACTTAGAAAAAAAAATAATCTCAGTGTAAGCATTAAAAGCAAACAAGAATCACCAGAAAACTTGCAGCAAATGTCATCAGAATAATAAAGCACAAAAAGAAAATGGCTGCAAGCACATAGAAAAAAAACAAAACCAAAATGAAAACAAAAAACAAAAATAAAAAGAAAACTATCCAAAACACGCCAAACAATCTCAATAGCAAAAGAAGGCAGTGTTTAGAAACATAAAGAAATAAATAAGAAAAAGAAAAAAAAAAACAAAACGCAAAACAAAACAAATTATGGCAGTCTATGTTTTTCCAGCATCTTGTTTCTTCTGTTTTCATCATCATTGTTGCTGAGTAGCTTTTTTTTTACTATTTTTCTTATTTTTTCTTATTGCAACTCTTCTAAGACGTGTGTTGTTGTCGTTAGAGTTTTTGTTGTTTTGTGTCTGTGTTGCTATTGTTTTTTGGATGTAGTGCTGCTGTTGTTGTTGTTGTTGTTGTTGTTGTTATTGTTGCTGTCAGTATCTTGTCAAATGTCAGTGACTTTTCCAGTAGTTCTCATTGTTATTGTTGTTGTCGTCATTAGTGTTGTTTTTGTGTTGCTGTTCTTTCAGCTACATTTTGCACATACATAAGGGCTGCCCATATCAATGCATTTTGTTTGTTGGGCACTCTTTTTGTTGGCTTCTGGCTTCTATAGTTTTTTATTTTTTCTATTTTTTTTTTGTTTTATATGTTCCAGCTAAAGTGCCTTAAGGCTAAGGACATTCTTCAGTTTGCTTTCGTGATAATAACAACAACAGCAGCAACAACAACATCAACACACCCTATGATGCCCATATGCACATGATGTACTGTAGTACTGTCCACTGTAAAATTTCTTTGTAAAAAATCAACTGTTAAAAAATTTTTAAAATTTTGCTAACTTTGTTACGAAAGGGTTTTTGAAATGATTCAGCATATTTGAACATTTATTTTATGTCCACTTCCCAAAGCATAGTTAAGCTAAATATATTTTAAATTTATTTTATATTGAAAACTTTTGCCCATCATCGCATGATGTCTGAATAAATTTTTTTACTATGTAATTCAATTACTGGATTATTTACTTTAGCCAAATGCCAAAGTTTTTTAATATATGCTAAGCGTTGAACTTTACAACGCAAGCTTTTGATTTGATATTTAAAGCTCTTATTTACTTATGCCTTGTTGCAATTAATATGTCCTAAGTTGAGTTAAAAGTTGGTAAACTTCAAGTTCAGCTGCATTTTATAGATTTTCCAACTGTGAGCAGTGCCCAAACAAATAAAATTACTGAATACTAAACAAGTTTTTATGTGTATAGCTGAAATCATAAATTCAGCAAACTTTAAATTCAACTATTAAAAACGATATATTGCATTTAAAAATGCAATAAACAAGTGCAAGCATAAATAAACCAGTGGGGCCAAGCTCTGCAAATCAAAACTTTTTAACCTTAATTAACAGAAATGTCTCTAAAAATTCTTTTTAATATAAAACACCGAGCTTTTCAGTATCAATGTGAAACATCATAAGTAACAAAATTTATACTTGAAAATAAATTGTGGCATATGGCATTTCCACAGAACGGTCTACCGGGACCGAAAAAAAAAATGTTAATAAACAAATAATCTTTTTCAATGATAGATAATTTTTTAGAAATTTTTGTACGATTTTCATATTGTATTTATTTTGCCCCATCGTGCAGTCCACAAGTCGAATTTCAAAAAAGTACATATACCAACTGAGAGGTATGTTAAAGTAAAAAAAAGGCAAGTTAACAGGAATTTATAGACATTTTTTTAATTTTTTTATGTCAATTATCAATTTTTCCCTATCTTGTCCACTCAGAAAATAATTTACGTCTTCAAAAGTTTGAACACTTCTAGCAACCAATTTTAGCAACAAAAAATTATATTTGTTTTAATGGTTGTTAAGAATTAATTTTTATTTTTATTTTTGTAAAAAATTAATTTAGCACAAAAATATTTTTATTTCAGTAACAATATATTATTTTGAATGGTAACTGATCAATTCATTCATATTGTTTTGGAAAGCTAACATTAACATTTTTAACATATGTATATAGCAGGGGATGGAGTAATAGTTAAGTCGCTTCTGAGCCGATTGTCTCCCGGGGCAAAATATGTAAAATTTGAAAAACTTAAAAAAATTTCTGAAAAATTATCCATTCTTGACCAATAAATGAACATAACTGACCTTTTTTAAATTTTTTTTTTTCACTCCTTTCAGTTAGCGTATTTATTTTTTTGAAACTCTTCTTGTGAGCTGCACAATGGGGCAAATAGTGTATGACCTTGAAAATTTCTTAAAAAATTCATTAAAAATTATCTATCACTGACCTTTTAATGGGACCAACTGACCTCTTTTGACCTTTTTCATAGCTTTCAGATGGCATCATTAGTTTTTTAAGATTCCACCAATGAGGTGCTAGCATCCCGTAGCTGATCATGCGCCTTTTTATACCCTAAACCTGAAAGGTCAGGGTATATTAACTTTGTGCAAACGTTTGTAACGCATAGAACGAAGCGAGTCCGCTATATAAAAAAGTATATATATTCTTGATCAGCGTCACCACGTGAGTCGAGCTTTCCATGTCCGTCCGTCCGTCCGTCCGTCCGTCTGTCCGTCTGTGTGTTGTCCGTATACACAGGAGAAGAAGAAGGAGTTGAGATAAGTGGATGAAACTTGGTACACATGGTCAAATGGACCCAAGGATTTGCACTATTGAATATTTTTGGAATCCGCCCACGGACACGCCTACCTCCCATACAACGCGAAAATTGAAAACTGCATAACTCAGCTCATAATAAGCCTACAACAATAAAATTTGGTATGTATGTGTTTTATATCATTACAAAAATGTCTCTGAAAAATGGACGTTATCCGCCTACGGACACGCCCACCTCCCATACAACCCAAAAATTGAAAACGCAATAAATAAGCCTCTGTTTAACCTACAGAGCTAAAATTTGACACATATATTTTTTGTAACAAAACAAAGATGGTTTTGAAAAGTGGATATCATCCGCCCACGGACACGCCTACCTCCCATACAACGCGAAAATTGAAAACTGCATAACTCAGCTCATAATAAGCCTACAACAATAAAATTTGGTATGTATGTGTTTTATATCATTACAAAAATGTCTCTGAAAAATGGACGTTATCCGCCTACGGACACGCCCACCTCCCATACAACCCAAAAATTGAAAACGCAATAAATAAGCCTCTGTTTAACCTACAGAGCTAAAATTTGACACATATATTTTTTGTAACAAAACAAAGATGTTTTCGAAAAATGGATGTCATTTGATTACAGACACGTCCACCTCCCATACAACGCGAAAATTGAAAACTGCATAACTCAGCTCATAATAAGCCTACAACAATAAAATTTTATATGTATGTGTTTTATGCAAACACAAAGATGTCTTCGAAAAATGGACGTCATCTGCTCTTGGACTCGCCCACCTCCCATACAACCCAAAAATTGAAAACGCATTCAATAAGCCTCTGTTAAACCTACAAAGCTAAAATTTGGCACGTATGTTTTTTATGACAAGGCAAAGATGGTTTTGAAAAATGGACGCCATCCGCCTACGGACACGCCTTTTTCCCATACAACCCAAAAAGTTTTAAACTCAATAAATAAGGTTATGTTTGTCATAGAGAAATTAAATTTGGTATGCATGTATTTTATACCAAAACTAAGGTGTGTTCAAAAATTGGAAGTAATCCGTCCATGAACACGCCCACCTACCATAGCGAAAGCACAATAAAGGCATTAACTGTGAGCTACAGGAATAAAACTTGGTATGTGTAAATTTTTCATCAACATTTAAATGCATATAAAATATAGGCTTCATCCGCCCTTGGAGACGCCCATTAACAATAAAAATTTTTTGTTTTTGAAAAGTGGGTTTAGGGTATTTCATAGTCGGCCTAGACCGACTTTAGACTTTCTTTACTTGTTTTAAATACACTTTGTATGGCATGTATGGAAAGGTTGCATTAGGTTTACTGAATTTTTAACAAAGTGTAAATAGTTAAAATTAAAGCTCATGGGGATTGGATTAATTTTTGAATAGATTTTTAAAAAATTTTCCATTTTGAGAACGTCAATTTCTACGAAAGATATACGTGGCTTTCATCCTATTTGGCGAACATGATCTTTATTGTTACGGCATAAGCTTAAATATCGAATTTCATTACGATAACTTAATAATAACGGCAGTAATCATATCGACAGACAGGGGGACATACAAAAACAGGGACGGACATGGTTAAATCAACTTAGATAGTGATACTGAAAGATAATATATGCACTTTTCTATATCTGCCACGCCTCATTATGGGCGTAAAAATGTAGTTATGAAGTTAATAACTACATACGTAGTACGAGTGTGGTTAGAATAATATAACATAATTTTTCTCACTAGCCTCATATGTTTGAATATTTTTGGAATCCGCCCACGGACACGCCTACCTCCCATATAACGCAAAAATTGAAAACTGCATAACTCAGCTCATAACTAGCCAACAACAACAAAATTTGGTATGTATGTATTTTATATCAAAGTATAAAGATGTCTGTGAAAAATGAAGATCATCCACTCACGGCCACCTCCCATACAACCCAAAAATTGAAAACACAATTAATTAGCGTCTGCTTAACTCACAGAGATAAAATTTAGCACATATGTTTTTTATAACAAAACAAAAATGATTTTGAAAAATGGAGATCATCTGCCCACGGACACGCCCACCTCCCATACAACTCAAAAATTGAAAACGGAATAAATAAGCCTCTGTTTAACCTTCAGAGATAAAATTTGGTTGGTATGTTTTTTATGACAAACCAAATATGGTTTTGGAAAATGAACGTCATCCGCTCACGGACACGCCCACCTCCCAAATACAACCCAAAAAGTTGAATACTCAATAATTAAGGTTATGTGTGTCATAGAGAGATGAAATTTGGTATGTATGTATTTTATTCCAAAACTAAGGTGTGATCAAAAATTGGGAGTTATCCGTCAATGAACACGGCCACCTCCCATACACTGAGAAAAAAAACATACTTTAAAATTAAACAAAAAATTTTAAAATAGAAATTTAACGCCTTTGCGTTTCTACAAAACAAAATTTAAAACAAGTGTGTTTAATTTTGAACAGCTTATAAACTTCTTTCTTTTTTTTTAATTTTCTTTCATTATTTCTTTGAAAAAATAAACAAAAATTTGAACACAATGAAAATTTTTGAATTTTTTGAATTGGTTTGACAAATGTCGAACATATAATAAAATAAAAACTAATTAATTATTTATTAAATTATTTCAATGGAAACTTCATCGAATGGAGCTAACAGTTGACATTCGGAGCGTCCCGGAGGTAGCTGGTTGTGATTCATATGCTAAGAATTCGGAAAAGCTAAAAGAATGCCACCGAAAAAATATGCGTTGAAATCTTTGTTTTGAATTTTAAAATTTTTGTTTCATATTTGTTTTTCATAACAAAAACATTGTTTTAAAAACAAAAACTTTTGTTTTGAATGTAACTTAAAAAACAGTTGTGTTTAATTTTAATGAATTTGTTTCAAGCTCTATTTCAAAAACAAATTCGTTAGATATCAACACAATTTCATTTAATTTTAACACATTTTTCCCTCAGTGTAGCGAAAGCACAATAAAAGCATTAACTGTGAGCTACAGGAATACAATTTGGTATGTGTAAATTTTTCATCATCATTTAAATGCATATAAAATATAGGCTTCATCTGACCACGGACACACCAATTTTCAATAATATTATTTTTTTTTTTTGGAAAAGTAGGTTTAGGGTATTTCATAGTCGGCCTCGAACGACTTTAGACTTTCTTTAATTGTTCTTATTGCAAGTGTGATGGAAAAATATGTCGCGTTCGCGATCAGGCTTAAGCTTAATAAAAAAAAAAACGAATTGGAATATGTCAAAATGACTACTATTTCTTGAAAGCTACATTAATCTGTTTTAATTTACAATTCACCGCCTTAAAATATAATGTTGAGTTTCGCAGATATCTGCATTTTTCTAGATGCAATCGAACGAAACGAAACGAAACGAGTTCAATTTTTTGTCGGATTCGCGATGTCAGGTTTATTGCTAATATTTTGGAAACATAAAATCTAAAGAACCTTACTTTTTTTCTTAATATAGTGGTAATAAAATGCTATTGAAAATTTAAAAAAAAGAAGAAAATTTGTTATGAGTTTTCTTTATTTTTTTGATCCTCAAAGGCATACGAATGTCGCGTACTCGACGATGGAAATGCCCATATGTATTGGTTCACCTTTGTGATTAGTGGGTAGTGAAACGCAACAAAAATCATCTTTTATCAAACGACAACCTGATCCTTTGCCCATTAGACTTGATGCCGCCTGCTTCTGCCAACGAGGCTTTGTCGACCGAGTATCGACGTACGCTGCTGAAAACATCTAAATAAGACATCACAGAAAATACAGAACATTTCTCGGAACTATGTTCCAACCATAACGTAAACATAGACGGATTTCCGTTTTCTCACGATAAAATTCACAAAATCACTTTGATTTCACCGGATTTTATTGAAAACCAGATTGACCATTAGTTCAACACGGCGAGTGTCTCTTTTGGATGTCCAATTAAAAGAGGCGCAAGCATTTTGAGCGACCACGATCTTCTTGTTGCTACTGTCCGGCTCGAGGTGGCACAATCAACAACAGAACCATGAGGCACAAAAACATTAAATTGTAAATAAACTGAGGAGCCCGATACCTAAAACCAGTACACTTATGAACTCAAAAGTACCTCCGTCGCAGATTATCTGCCTCTAGCTAGGCAAGCATCAGGAAAGTTCGATCGAAGGTAGAAAAAAATACGTTGGGTATAATAACTCTGCCAGCAGAGAGTGCAGTTCGGATCACACCTGGGATCTTATAAGCCAACAATAAAACATAAAAGGCTGCCTGATCTTCTTGAAAATGAAAGCAGCAAAAGCTAGTACACAGCAGCAATATAATGTAACAGATTGTCTAGTCAAAAAAAAAGATTGCGCAAGCGGATGAAAGAGTATGATCGAATCAACTGATCAATCAGCTGCCGAAACTCAACGTAGCTCAGACCTCTTCAGGACTAAAAAACAAATGATCGACAGCTTTTTAGATTTGAAAATTGAACTTCACTAACCTCTTATCGAAATAATCTTTGCGCTCGCAGAAATTTGCACATGCCACTAGCATGAAAAGGGGAGCAATATCTGAGCCGAGTACTCGGAAACAGAGGAAGTCTCACAGATTAAATAGAGACCCTGATCCTGAGAACATGTCACCAGAATTGTTTTATTCAAGCCCGTTTGCAAGTTCTGAGCCACCCTCGAGCACCACTGAACCCATACCGTGCTTTATTGTGGGGCAAAGGTTGTTTTTCTCAAGTTTCACATTTACCATTCTCAACACGTAGGATCGGCCATAAGACCGGAAAACGTTGAATTTTCTTTCATATATGATGAAAATTTGTTCCCAATATTAAAATCCTTTTCTCGGTGGATCCTACGTGTGGAAAAAGGTAAATACGAAACTTGAGAAAAACTATCTTTGTCACGCAATAAAGCATGGTATGGATTCAGTGGTGCTCGAGGGTGCCATGTCAGCTGCAAGTCCTGGAAAGCTTCACATCATCGATGGCATTATGTACCAACACTAATACATTAATTTACAAACAAAAAACAAATTGGCCATTTCAGCCCTTGAAAGGACTTTGACCGAGCTTCTTATGATCAATTGTGTTGTGTGTGTTATTAAATGTTTCTACACAATTGACCGAGAACTGGACCTACATGTTTTATGCCGACTCCGAACGGCTCATGTTCTCAAGAAGCTTTACATGGCATTATTTACTCTCTGAGGTTTGCCATTGTCTGCAGAGAGGTGGTGACCGATCAGAAAAATTTTTATTGAAAAAACTTTTCGCCGCGGCTGGGGATCGAACCCGGGCTCCGAGCATGCTAAGCCACACACTTAACCTGCATGCCACGGTCACCACAATACATTAATTTATTGAACAATAATTCGAATGAAAGTGTGAGAAAGTTGGGTATTGATTGATTGATTTTCATTTTCCAGGAAAACGATCCGAGACAAAAGGCCTATAATGTGAGAAGCTGACTTCTTAATAATTGACCACATGTCTTGGAAACTCCAACCCGCTTTGCAGACTTCATTTCTGTTGAGCTTACATGGAGTTACAAGAAAGAAAGTTGAAAAATCACACAATTTCTACTCGTGATCAGTCAAAAACAGCCCTTATTGAGGAGTGGAAGAATATGGAGCCGTCCTACTGCCGAAAAGTGGTGAATCAATGCCAAATCATTTGGAAGTGGTTATTGAACAGAAGGGCTCACCAACTAAATATATACTCTGCATTTTTTTTAATAATTTTGCTTATGTTTTTAGAAATTAACGTCGTGTTCCATTATTACTTTGATGTTAATTTTTGCTATTAATTTTGTTTTTTTATTTTTTTAAATCAATGAACTGTTAATTCATTATTCTTATAATTATTTTATATTAACCATATCATACTCTTTTCAAAATATACAAAAACTTGCCAGTTGGACCATCAAAATATTTTAAATTTGGATTTGAATGAAATTTTTTAGTTTGTTCCATTATTACTTTGAGCCACTGTAGCAACATAACTTTTTTTTTGTTAGTCTACTTTAACATGATATACATACACAACCAAATACTACAATCACAACAACAAGAATAATTTTTAAATAAAGTATAATATTTTCATGTTCAATTAAAAAACATTGTTTAACGATATCTTTTATTTTTTTTGTGAAATTCAATTCCTACCCTTGCATTAAATTTTGTGTTGCCAAGGTAAAAGGTGGCCTTAAGCTCCTCCTACATTTCTTATATTCAATAATCTTTGATGAACTAAAAGTCACTATAAATAAGTTTTAGTAAATATTACCAACAGTAGTTGTTACACGTTAAACTCGTGTGTGTTTTATCAAAGCAGTAATTTATTTCAAGCGTTATATTTCTTAACATACGATTCTATATGGTCTATACGGTAGTATCTAGATGTACAAATTCACTCCAGTGCACTTAAGTACACTTTATTTTTTATGGGAACTAGTTGGCATGAAAAGGAACCAAATCGGCCAAAAATTAAAAATTATGCAATTTACACTTACAAATTATTAAAAAAAGCTATATATTTTTTTTTTTAATTTTTTATTTTTATTCTTATTTTCTTACTTTGTAGCTCCACGAGCAAAATTTCTGTAGCTATGGCTTGGTCATGGTTGTTATTCCTTGATAAAACTTCTCAAAATTTGCTAAAAACTGTATTACTACAAAAATGCACATTTTCAAAGATTAGCAGTTGCTTCAAACTAATTTTTTTGTAAAATATTTGTCATACCTGCACAAATTAAATAAAAAAAAAAAAAAGTAAAAAAAGTCTAAGGTCGGTCTAGGCCGACTTTGAAATACCCTAAGCCTACTATTCCAAAAACAAAAAAATATTATTGAAAATGGGCGTTTCCGTGGTCGGATGAAGCCTTTATTTTCTATGCATTTAAATGTTGAAGGAATATTTATACCAAGTTTTATTCCTGTAGCTCACAGTTAATGCCTTTATTATGCTTACGCTATGGGAGTTGGGCGTGTTCATGGACGGCTTACTCCCAATTTTTGAACACACCTTTGTTTTGGTATAAAATACATACATACATACCAAATTTGATCTCTCTATGACATACATAATCTTGTTTATTCAGTTTTAAACTTTTTGGGTTGTATGGGAGGTTGGCGTGTCCGTGGACACACCGTGGGCGGATGACGTCCATTTTCCAAAACTATCTTTGTTTTATCATAAAAAACATACGTGCCAAATTTTATCTCTGTTGGTTAAACATAGGCTTATTTAATGCTTCAATTTTTGGGTTGTATGGGAGGTGGGTGTGTCCGTTAGCGGATGACACCCGTTTTTCAAAAACATCTTTGTTTGGATATAAAATACATACGTACCAAATTTTATTTCTGTACGTTAAACATGACCTTATTTATTGAGTTTTCAATTTTTGCATTGCATGGGAGGTAGCCGTGTCCGTGGGCGGATGATGTCCATTTTAAAAACCATCTTTGTTTTGTTAAAAAAAACATACGTGCCAAGTTAAGTCTCTTTAGGTTAAACAGAGGCTTATTTATTCCGTTTTCAATTTTTGGGTTGTATGGGAGGTGGGCGTGTCCGTGAGCGATTGACACCTATTTTTCGATGACATTTTTGTGTTGCTACAAAACACATACACTTCACATTTTATTGTTGTAGGTTTATTATGAGCTTATTTATGCAGTTTTCAATTTTTGCGTTGTATGGGAGGTAGAAGTTTCCGTAAGCGAATGATGTCCATTTTTCCGAACCATCTTTTTTTTTGTCATAAAAAACATACATGCCAAATTTTATCTCTGTGGGTTAAACAGAGGCTTATTTATTGCGTTTTCAGTTTTTGGGTTGTATGGGAGGTGGGCGTGTCAGTTAGCGGATGACACCCGTTTTTCAAAAACATCTTTGTTTGGATATAAAATACATACGTACCAAATTTTATTTCTGTACGTTAAACATGAACTTATTTATTGAGTTTTCAATTTTTGCGTTGCATGGGAGGTAGCCGTGTCCGTGGGCGGATGATGTCCATTTTTAAAAACCATCTTTTTTTTTGTCATAAAAAACGTACGTGCCAAGTTAAGTCTCTTTAGGTTAAACAGAGGCTTATTTATTCCGTTTTCAATTTTTGGGTTGTATGGGAGGTGGGCGTGTCTGTGAGCGAATGACACCCATTCGAAGACATCTTTGTGTTGCTAAAAAACACATACACTCCAAATTTCATTGTTGTAGGTTAATTATGAGCTTAATTATGCAGTTTTAAAATTTTGCGTTGTATGGAAGGTAGGCGTGTCCGTGGGCGGATTCCAAAAATATTCAATAGTGCAGATCCTTGTGTTCATGTGACCATGTCTACCAAGTTTCATCCAATTATCTCAATTCCTTCTTCTTATCCTGTGTATACGGACAATATACAGACGGACAGATGGACGGACGGACGGACGGACATGGATAGCTCGACTCACCTGGTGACTATGATCAAGAATATACAAACTTTTCTATACCGGTCACGCTTTGTTCTATGCGTTACAAACGTTTGCACAAAGTTAATATACCCTGACCTTTCAGGTTTAGGGTATGAAAAGAGGTAAAATCGAAAATTACAAATACCAAAACTAATTTAACGAAATTAATGCTGGAATAATAACTTTCAAGTGTAACTTTCAATAACGTGTTTTATGTTCTTATATATATTGGAGTTATTATATAAGCTGCAAATATATTTATTGATTGTATATCATATATAATATAATTTTAAAATAAAAAAAAATTGGTCACTTTGAACAAATTGGAAGAACGAGTTGCTTAGATTTTGCACTATACTGTAACTTAATCTTAGTTGCTGCTATTGATACTTGAAATATTCATTTGCTTGTGCTTAGTTTGCCTTTAGTTCATTTGTGAACCAGTAGAAATACATCACGATGTATGAGCAAAATATGAGCAAACATAATTTCTCCACTTATAAGCTTAAATAAAACTATAATTTAAATAAACAATTATTTCTTGCTTTAAACATTTTTCAATGCAAAATAAACCCATCATAAATAGCACGTCTCTTTTAGTTTTAAAGAAAAATATTACAGACATATACTTTTGTATAAAACTGTCTGTTTGATGGCTTATTAAAAAAAAATGAAAGATGTTTAAGATAAATAATAACACATATCTCCATTTCAGTTGGAAGAGTTCAGGAATAGGTTTGACTAGGTTTTATTTGAATGTTAATACATTTTATATTATCTATACTTTTATATAAAAATGAAACTCCAAGATTCGCTTTTTTCATGTATGTTGCTCAGGATCTCCGGAACCACTGTACTGATTTGAATGAAATTTTCACTAATCAAACAATAAATTATTCTAGACTGTCTTTGTATACTCAGAATTTTAAGTTATGAAAAAGCTAAGAAGTTTTTGGCCAATAATGTTACTTAAGTCAATATATTTCCATCAAATTAATCGCTTTTTTTCCATATGCTGCCTACACTTTAACAGTTAGGTGGTTATGATGTATGAGCAAATGAAAGATCTTGCCGTTTCCAACAAAAACTCAGTGGTGACATGTATCTCAGATCAATAGTTTTTCCGTAAAATTGATATTTTAGTTAAAAATTTATTAATTTTCCTACAAATTTCTTGCAAGCATGTCGATTGTTGATAGCTTCGGTGGCTATCGTTGTTTGCAGTGCACACATTGTTGTTTTCGCAATTTATTATAGAAATTTAAGCCAAGTCGATGAACGAGAAGGAGACAATTTAGTTGCGACTGCGAAATCGACTGGTTATGTTTTGTTGATTTGCGGCTGCGCGCTGTTTTAAAAATAAATAGAGCAACATGGTTATGTGTTAAACATTAATATTTGCTTTATTTAGATATTTGCATTTGTGTCTTTGCTTTATTTTTTTCAATTGGAATTTCTTATTTTAGAAATTCTTATGAGTTTTTCGTTTGTTGCTGTCTGAACGTAATCATTATTTGCAGTGGGAATTTTTTCTGTACAAATAAAAATAGTAGAATTGTTACTCGCTCTCTACTGTGTGCAGAACAGTAAAGCTACAGAAAAATGGGAATTGAAATTTTTGTTAAAATTTAATGCTAAAATTAAAGAGCATGACGTTTTGAAGACCATTTGCCTTAAAAGGATACAATACGAAGATTCACTTAGGTTTTTTGTACTATGTATATTCACAAGCATTTCATGGGTTTTTTATATGTTTATTTGTAAGTATTTTAAAGGATAAAGAATTATTTTTGTTTTATTTCCCAAAAGTTTAATATTTTAAAAAGGTATGAGTTTATTCGTATTACACACATTATTTTTAACACATCTTAGTTTTGATATAAAATATAAACTGAATTGTGTCTTCTTTGGCCAAACATAAGCTTATGTATGGAGTTTTAAATATTTGGGTTGTAGGTAGGGTTGCCAACTCTGAAAAGTACAAAATCGGGATGGAGCCATAAAAAATGCGGGACTTGGCTGAAAAATGCGGGACAACATTAAAATTTTGTATTTTATTAAATATTTCCTTTTATTTTTTGAGAAATAAAGGGTATCAACGATGCCTTTACACCATCATTTAGTTCCTTGACATTGTTTAGATCTATTTCCAACTCTTGCCCAATTCATGAAAAAACCAAAAAATAAATCCAAATCGTTTTGATAAAAAAAAAATTTATGATATATGTATTAAAAATAAATGATATAGCCTGTTTCAAAAGAGAAGAACATTTTCGCGCATGTTTGAGAATAAGAAAATAATTTGGAGAGTGTTATTCATTCTGATTGGTCGACATTAAAAATAAAATGAAATATTCCCTCAGCAGAAAATAAATGAAAAAAATTATATATATTCCTGAATTTTGTTGATCATCGCAACTGCGCTGCGGAAGTACTGAATTTTATTTTTCAAAATCAACCAATCAAAATTAAAAAAAAATGTGCGTAAAAAAATATTTTGTCATCCGTAATTTCACTTCACAATTTTTTCTTGAGAAAATAATTTATTTTTTATGTAATTTTTATTTTATTTCTCTCTCAAGATGCAGGTTGCTGCAAGCCGTCGGTGCAACACCGTACTTGTGCGATCATTTGTTGTTCTTAATGCTTGCACATTTAAATATTAAGAAAAACAGTAAAAAACATTTAAAAACAGCATAAAGTTCAGCGAACAGTACAAAAAGAGCAAGAAACTACGCTCTAAAAAAATTTGCAAAAAATATGCAATGACGGATTGTGAGAAAGAAAGAGAGCGCTCACAATCCGTCATTGCATACAATTAATTTTCACTGGTCACATTCAGCAAACTCAACAGTTGGCAACTGTTTAGTCAAAACTTGATGCACATAAATATGAAGTAAAAATAGAAAATTTTTAATTTGTCGGTAAAACTTCCATTGGTATTTGAAACAAAGCTTGACATTTCATAAACTTGACAGCTTTTTTGAAACTTCAATACCGATAAGAGCCTGTTCTCAATCGCCTTACGTGAGTCGGCGCATCGGATTAATTTTGACGTCTACAGGCAAAGAGGGTTGTGGGAAGGTGACATATTACGTGAGGCAGAGTTTTTAAAAATTTTAAAAATTATTGGATTCATTTTGACGTTCACGGCTTTGAGGTTTGATTGTTTGTCATGGCGCAAATAAATTTTGATTTGTATTGGTAGTGTTTTTTTTTTATTATAGTTTTTTAAAACATAAAAACTGAAGAATTTCACGAAATTCGACAACAGAATCGATTGATTGCTCTCTGACGTCAAAATAAGGCGGCCTTTAATAAGTCGATAGTAAGAACACCTGACAGATGCCTCTTGTCAAAATAATACCATTAATCTGCCTTTTTTGAGGCGAGTGAGAACAGGCTCAAAGAGCGCTCCCCGATGCGTTGCTGTCACAACAGTTGAAACAGCTGAATGTGTCCAACGCATACCAATAAGCCAAAAAACTGACTGATCCGGCAAAACGGAGCTAAAACTGGATGTGCCCGCTTTGCTGGAATGAAAAAGCATGTACTCGTACCTTCAATTAATGCTTTTACAGATTTCTGCTTGATAACTGTTTTTTGAGGTAAAAAAGCATAGTTGGCATAGAAAATTGTTTTGTTTGTAAACTATTTTCAGTTTTAATATGGTGTTATAAAATAATAATATATAATATGTTAATAATGATATGTTCAATTATGTAGTGAAATATAATAAGAAATATAAATATACTTAGAAACAGTTCGTTTTAATGCTTTTTTAAAATGTACGTTTTAATGCCAACAAAGCGGTACGTTTGTGTTCCGTTTTAGAGGTATATTCATGTACCATCTTTCCTGCGTTGTAACGGATTTTCATTTTCAATGTTAAACGTACCGTTCACATGCAGTTTTCGGTAGCAGAAACGTGTGTACACTAGAGTGGGTCGGCCTCCATACAAAAAAAAAAAGTTTGAAAAAACCACCCCCTATTTTAAAGTTGACCTCGAGAGGATTCCGAAAACAAAAAAAATTTTTTTTTGGACCACCGGAAAAACAGCCAAAAGGCCACTTAAGCATTACATGTCAGATCTTAAAAACTTATATGTCGTTGAAAAGGGCTTTACGAGCACTACAATGTCTTCTTAGAACATTTTTACTTTTGAGGTCATATTCAATTAGTAAGCCCCATTGGTCCGATTTATCCCCCTTAAATTTCTTTTTTTTTCCCATATAATTAAACTCCGTCAAATTTGTTTAATTTGTGTTCAAAAAATTATTTATTCAGTTTAAAAACAAAGAAGTTATAATAGTTCAAAAATTTGATATAATCCTTTTTTTTATAAAAAATGTACTTTAAGTTTAGTCAACGAACAATTACATAACATAAACAAAATTGTAAAAGAAACTTAATAAATAATTTCTGAACACAAATCAAACAAATTTGAAGGAATTTAATCTTATGAGAAAAAAAAAAAAAAAAATTAAGGGGTATAAATCGGGCTAATGGGGCTTACTAGTTGAATATGACCTCAGAAGTAAAAATGTTCTAAGAAGACATTGTAGTGCTCGTAAAGCCTTTTCAATGACACATAATTTAATTTAATCTCACATGTAATGCTTAAGTTATGCAAAAAAGACCATTTTGGCTGTTTTTCCGGTGGTCCAAAAAAAAAATTTTTGTTGTTTTCGGAATCCTTTCGAGGTCAACTTTAAAATTGGGGGTGGTTTTTTCAAACTTTTTTTTCGACCCACTCTAGTGTACACACACACGACTATGCGGTAGTAAAACGTTCCGTTTTCAGACCGAATGGTTTTTTGGGATGTAACAACGAACAGCTGTTTTTGACAAGAGTTCGTTTACTTGTAGCTGAGAGAATCAACACTTGTCAATACTACCTGGTAAAATTATTATATCATGCTGCGCATCGAAAAAGGAAACTAAGAAATGTTCTTTTCTTTTGAAACGAGCTATAAATTTATTTTGATAATAAAATTAAACGGTGTAGGAAACTGTGTTTCATGTCGAATTGGAAATTTAGATACAAACAATCTAAAGTTCTCAAATGCGGGACAAAAGGTGTCCCGCAAGGGGTCGTCGCGGGATGCTAAAAAATAAGCTGAAATGCGGGACGTCCCGCGAAATCCGGGACAGTTGGGAACCCTAGTTGTAGGGGAGGTAAGCGTGTCCATGGGTGAATTCCAAAAATATTCAAAAGTGGAGATCTTGGATCCATTTCAATATGTCTACCAAAATTGAGTTATGTCAACTGCTTATGGACAACACACAGACGGACGGATAAACAGACATAGATAAATCGACTCATGAGATGACACCTGATCAAGAATATATATAATTTTCTATACCGGAATCGCTTATTTCTATGCGTTACAAGCGTTTGCAGAAATTTAATCACATCACCTTATATTTTTATGGTATAAAAATGGTTTTAACTTGCAGAATAAAAGAGCTTGAATATATCTATGGAATTACATAAAAATGCATCTCAAAGATCCGTTTTTTTTTTTTTTTTGTTTAATAACTCATGAACTATATCCTTGATTTAAATAAAATATTCACTTTGAATATCTTCTATCTACGATTTTAAACAATAGTTGAACATTTAACATGATATCTCATAAATTGGTTTATTTTTCATTAGGATTCTCTTTATTTGAATTGATATATAGTTAGTCAATATAATATATATGAACAAACTGAAGATCTTTTCGTACTATAAAAATAAGTCAGAAATAAAGTCATACTTCTTAAATAAATGATTCGATACTTATCAAAGTCGACTAAGTCTAACGGTTAAAATTTTGTACGGTTTTTGCTAAATCAGAAACGATTCAGAAATAATTATTATTGAAAGAAGTAAATTATCGGTATTGTCATTAATTTTGTAAAAAACCACTACAACGAGTTTTATTTCACAGGCTGAGGTATAAAATAAAAAAGAGTAAAGTTTTTCAAAGTTGCTCTATTTGGTTTTCAGTAATATTTAAAAATAAAACAGAATCCCTTAAATTTTTCGCGGCTATTTCGTGATCAAATAAAAAATGTTTTCATAGAAGTGGAGTAAGAAGAGTACAAAAGTTATAATAAATCAAAGACACGCGGGTTTTATAAGCAAATTTCTAATCGCAAACACACAATAACTTTTTTTACACAGGGTCAGTAATAGTTATTTTAAAAAGCTATGTAGGTAATTTTTAAGGTTTCTACAGTAAAATTACTTACATATGTAAATCGAAAATAATAAGAACGAATTAATGTCCTTAACGAAAGAGATATTCGTTCATTTCATGAAGTTCGGATAATTTTGTTTTTTTTTTCCGGTGATTTCGGGCGATTTTAAAGAAGCTTCTTTAAAAGTCATTATTTTGGCATAAAGAGCAAGTTGTACAATTGTGCACGAATATTCGAGTGCAACTTCGCGATAACTTAAAACTGGTACGTTTGCTTCAACAGTTCTGACAGTTGGATACTGGCATAAAGTTAACTTCATGCTTGAGCAATGCACTGAAAATAAAAGATGACTTACTTTCGAATTTGTATGCAATGGAGTTCGGTTACGTGTTAAGGGTATTATTCTGACTGGTCCAGCAGAGGAGAAAATATTTTAATGCCTCGAATCCCTTTGATTCCCTCACATTTAAGGGTATATAAGTTTATAATTCTGTACCAACGAGTTTTACTTTGACAAAAAACCAAGCACAAGGTTCATCCTTTTAAATGTCCGTGATTATCTAATGCAGAACTGTTTTTCCGTAATATTTTGGTCTTTTTAGGATAGGAAATCCATCCAATAGATTTATTCTACCTGATATCAGAAAACAACCGAAAATAATGAATTTATATAAGATTTGAAATAATTTTAATTTTGAATATATATGACAATACTTAAACAATAATACAACAAATTACATAAGACATTGTTTTTTATATTTAAATATATCGCGAGTAAGGCCGCGGAGGGTTGCTAGTAAAATATATTATTTTATTAAAATAAAATATAACTTTTATTAATAAGATGACATTAGCAATTTATGCTAGCATGAGAAACGAATTCTTTCTTTTTTAAAGTTGATCTCATAATATTTGATTAAAACTGATGGCAAAGATGAAATTTTTGGCAAATAATGTGCAATAAATTGTAATTATAGTAAGTAAACAGAACTGTTAATGAGATAATTTTGTTAAGTCTGATGAATGTTCAAAGTGCAATATATAAAGATAATAAAGCGCTATAAAGCTGCATTCATCATCATTAATTCTATTAAAGCTATGTATTGTAGAAATTTTAATTAGATCACAGTGTAGAGATCTAATGTATGTGTGTGATATTTTATTTAAACCTAATTAAAATGGCGGCTATAAATTACGCACCTGTTGTCATAACACCTAATAAAGATTAACGACTAGGTTTGCCGCAAACGGCCATTAGAAGCTCAAACTCTAAACAGCTGGCGGCAAATATAGATGCATAGAACGAAGATGAGATCACAAACACTGACTCAGTTCTCTTGTTTTACTCACTGCTTAAATGCAGTGTTTATATATGACGCTTTTGCTTGTTTTTTTTTTTTTTGTAATGTGCACTCATTAATTTTCATAAACTTCGATAAGTCGATTTTTAATTTGTATTTTTTTTTTTGAAAATTGCTATAGTTTTATTGGCTGCGCATGGCTTTTTGTTTATATTGCAGTGGCAACGCTGCAGAAGTTGAGTCAGGCCAACATTTTAAAGGCTGGCAACATGTGACTGTAGCTGTTTGTGCGCTAAAATTGTGCTTGATTTTTGATTTTTTTAAAGAATGTCATAGAAGATTTTGAGTTTTGTTTTATATTATTTTAGTTTTTGAGTTTTTAATATTTTTATTAAAAACGTAACTGATTTGCTACAGTCTGAAAACTTTGCTTTGAGTCTGAGATCTTAGCTGTTTTTTTTTTGTATATTTAATTTGTCAAGTGACAGACGCTTTTGTGGCTTTTGCTCACATTAGAACTGTTGTTGTAATCTCAGAATTTTTGTAGAGGTTTTTATGAGATTTTATTGCTTTTTTTGAATTATTGGCACTTTTTTTTGGACTTTGAAGCACTTTAGTTTTTACACTAAATTTTTTTTCAGATTTAGTATTAAACAAATTTTAGAATATTTTAATATTTTTATTATAAGTATAACATTTAAATATTTTTATTAAAATAATATTTTAATATTATTACTTTCAATGTTTTTTTGAGTAAATTTTTGTTTTATTTTTATATTAATTGATAATTTAAACCTTTGCACAGTTTAAGTTACTTAATATTTTGATTTAATTAAGTTTAATTTAGGTCAACTTGCAGTTGCAAAGTTGCAGTTCAAACTTTTCAAATTGATATGATTTTTCGAATATATTGTTTTTTTTATGTTGCTTAGAAATTTTTGGCTCTATTCAGAGGCTCTAAATTTAATGGCAACTTTGACAATCAAGAACTTTATGTTATCTTTTAAAACAGCTTTAAGTTTTTAAGTTTAAAGCTAAAATATATATTAATGTTTTTTTTTCCTTAACACTACTTAAACATGAATTTAGCTTTTGGTTAATTTAAATAAAGTTTGAAATATTTAAGCATCAATTTTATAACTTGAGTTTAACTTTGAGTTAACTAGCTTAAAGTTTTGTTTGATTATTTTATTTACTTCGGCTAAGCTTTGATTGAAATATTTTGATTAAGAACACACTAGCTTGCTATTTTAAGCTTAAAATATTATTCAAATTATAGTGTTTTTTTAAATATTTACCGTTATTTAAACAGTTCTTCACTTAAAGTCACTTTCGTACTTGAATGATTGTAGTTGTTTCAAAAATGTTTGTTTGTGCTCTGGCTTAACTCACGCTATTTGTTGTAATAATTAACCACAGCGTTGCCACAAGTTTCAAAAATTGTCTTGTATCGTTATATAACCAATGGCTTTCAATACTTAAGGAAATTATTTCATCGATCTGCAGCAATGAAGACAATTATTTGTTTTTCCAATAAATGCTTGACAGCGTTGCCAAATGTTTTGTTTTTTTTATTTTTTCACTAATTCCTATTTAATTTATATCAATGTTAATTACACTATTTTTGTATTCTTTTTGTTGTACGCTGCGGCACACTTACAGTGTTGCTTTTAATTAATTTTATGCTGGCCCTTTTTTAATGCTGGCAAGAAATTAAAACATAAAAAATGCTACCAACACGGACTTCCGTTAATAATACTGTAGATATATTTCAATATATATATATATATATATATATATATATGTATAGCGGTATTTTTATATGTAAGCATAAATATTTTCTTCTTTTTTTTTTTTGGAACTCACTTAATTCAGGCAACTATTAGCATAAATAACAATAACAACAACAATGACGATAGCAACAATTTAAGCCACAAATTACGGCACCGAATCAAACAGAAAAAAAAACAATGGCTAAAAAAACAGCGTAGCACACGCACACACACTCACAGCCACGCATAAACACACGCACAGGTGGCAGGCGGCACAACACTATGTTGCAATGGCACGCTTGCTAGCTACGCCACTGCAGGGGGTAAAACGCGATTTTATTTCTCAAGCGTTACAACTGCGGTTAGGGAATTTTTTTTTTTTTTTTGCTTTTTTTTATTCTTTTATTTGCTATATAAATAGTATAACTCCCAAATGTGTGATTTAAAGAATTTGTTTTGTGTAGCTCAATTTAAGTGATTTGTTGGGATTTCAACTTTAAGTGAGCTTATTTTTATTGAACACGTGATTTTCTGCAATTTATATGTAAATTTTTGTAGAAATTTATTTCACTCCATACAGGCTTTATTATTTATGCTCAGGGCATATTTTTGCCTGACAGCTTTTATACACAAACACAAACACAAGCACAAGCACACGCACATAGAGTGAACACTGCAAGCCTTAAGCACTGCTTTGCTCAAATTTTATAATTTCATTTAAAATTTCACTTTACTTTATAACGTTGGCTTTTGTTAGAATTAAACTTTAAGCTTTAATTTCTCTATTTTACATATATTTTAAATATATGTACATTTTAATATTTAATTATTAATAAATTTTTTGTTAAATGCTGCGTGTTGCCTTAAATTTGTCACAAGCACAAGAGAGCAGGTTCCCAATATAACTGATGGCAGTTCCTTTGCTTTAAGGACTTGCTAGCCTCTAACAAGTCATAATACTGGGAAATTTAAGCATATGAGAGCGTTTATCTGCTTGCAATACGCTCTAGAGTGTTTGTGTGTAAATTTTCTGCATGTTTGGAAAATTTCCCAAAAAATTCCCTTGTAGGGAAATTTTCAAATTTAAACGTATTTTGCCTCTAATGCTTGGCTACACATTTAATATGGGTTAAGCATGTGTTTATAAGCATTTCATGTTGTGTTTTTGTTGTTTTTTTTTTTTTTTTGTTTTGCTACTTTAAACACACTTAAAGTTCTTATATACAATTTATTTATGTTTTTTTTTTTGCTTTTCGTTGCATACCTTTAGGTTGGTAAGCTTAAATTTTCACTATGATTGAGTGCGCACATTTGCTTCCTTGCTCTCTCACTCTTACTCTATCTCTCTTGCTTATCTTACAGCTCAGTTGCGTTAGGTAAATGACGCTGTCTCACTCTATACATTTTCTTTTAGACTCTTTCATAACTTATCAACGCATCTTTGCTTAATTCTTCATGTTGCTTTTTCTGTTTCTTTTATTTTTTTATTTATATTTTTTTTTCTTTTTTTTTCGGTTTGGTATTAGCTTCAGTTGAAGACTCCATCACTTGAAGTTTATGTTTTGTTTATCAGTGTTGTATGTGTAAAGTAAGAAGGTGTGAGAGTAGAAGTGAGTTTACGTTGTTGGAGCGCAAGGTTGGTGCTGCTGCTGCTGCTGCTGCTGGCTTGTGTGTTTGTTTATAATGGCATTTTTTTGTATGCTGTTCTGTTTATTCATTGCTTAAGAATGTTCTGATTGATGCGAGAAGTTTTGCGGATAGGTCATGTTTGCTTGGCATCATAAGCGCCTATTGCGTCTGTACATGCACAAATACACATATAGCAAACACGCATACGTATGTTTGCAGAAATTTGTGGCACAATTTTTTTTTTGGTTTTTTTTGTCTGGTTTTGTGGTGTTAAGTGAAAAACTGTTGTGAAATTGATTGCTGTAAATGTCACGTGCATACTAGATCTTTATGTCTGAGGTAAATAGTTACTGCCATGAATCTAAAGAAACATTTATTATGTACATATATTAATGTGGGAGTAATGGGGTCAGAAGATCAGAAGGTCAAGAAATAAATATATAAATGTTGAAGGTTAATCAATTGAAGTTTGATTTTTACATGGTATTTTTATAGAGTAAACTTTTTTGTTTATTTTTCTTTTTAAAAAACAAGTTCTAGCCACAGCTTAACTTAAAAATACTTGAATCCTTGAAATCAAAATGGACCTTAGGGAGGTGGGGGGAGGAGGTAAACGACCCATTGTTTTCACAAATCAAGTAGGCTTTAAAAAAAAATTGAATAAATTGAGTTTGATTGTTTTTCTGTATAGCATAAAATATTTTATGTTCCATTTGGATCTAATCTACTCTATGTAATCGTCAAGAAAATACAAAAATCTGCAAATTTCAACTTAAAGTTTTTGTTTTGACGTTGACAATGCTTCATAAATGAAGTTTACAAAATTCTGAAAAATTTCCCTTTTGGGATATTTTTTGGGAAATTTTTTAAATTCTCGGAAATTTGTTTTATTTTTAATTTAAGATGAAAAAAAAATTTTATTTTCATATTTGGCTACACATAAACCAGTTTTTTAGAGAATTTGTTATCTAAAAATAATCATATTGCAATTTCTTCACATTGAATTGTGTCTATAATTATGCTATACGAATTTCAGAGACACAATTATAAAAGTGTCGAAAAATTTCCCTCATGATATTATTCATATTAGTATACCCATAGTTTTGGGAATCATATAAAATTCATGCACTCAAAACTTTCAATGAAAAATCTAATATTTCCATTCTTGGTCACAAAAAAATGCAAGTTTGTAATGCATCAAAATGTCGTTATAAATATTTTTCATGTTGAAATTTGGGCTATTTTCTTGTGGGAAATGTCACAAAAATCACGGGAAATTATTTTTTTTAATTTTAACTACAAAATATCTGTTGTTGTCAGTTTTGGCCACACATAAATAAGTTTTTTAAGAATTTTCCCATTTAAAAATTTCATATGGCAATTTCTACAGATTGAACTGTGTATTTTCATTGCGCATACACTTATAATAGTTCTCAAATGAATTTTTCAAAGTTTTGAAAAATTTCCCTTTTGGGATATTTTTGGGAAATTTTTAAAAATCACGGGAAATTACTTAATACACAAAATATGGTTATTGTAAGTTTTGGGCACAAATAAATCAGTTTTTTTATGGAATTTCCAATCTAAAAAAATTTCATATTGCTGTTACTTCGCATTGAATAATTATAATGTCTAACTGTGCTATACGAGCTACAGTCGCAAATTCAAAATGTCCCTTACGATATTATTTATTTTTGTATCCTTATAAATAGTTGTGGAATATATTTGAAAATCATATAAAATTTATGCATTCAAGCAATTTTCGATTAAAAATCTTATATTTCCATTTTCGATCATATAAAAATAATAGTTTATAACCCATTCCTAATTTAGGAAATGTCGTCATGAATATTCTTCATATTGAATTTCATATAAAACTGCTAAATTTGTGTTTACGAACTTTAGAGGAATATTTAAGGAAAATTCACATTCGGAATGGTTTTTAAAAACTTTAAATTAGAAATAAATGCACAAAACTGCAATTTTCAACTCAATGTCTTCTTGCAATGCTTCATAAGAGAAATATTTAAAATTTTGAAAAATTTCCCTTTTGGGATATTTTTGGGAAATTTTTTAAAACCACGGGAAACTATTTTATTTTTAGTTTCAGTCACAAAATAACTGTTTTTGTAAATTTTGGCCACACATAAATCAAGTTTTTAAGGAATTTTTCATTTAAGGAAATATTTAATGCAATTTCTTCACATTGAATTACATCTGAACTTGTCATATGTGTGTATGCGAGTCTAACAGACTAAAATGCTAACATTTCGAAAAAATTTCCCGTAAGGGATATTTTTGGGAAATTTTTTAAAATCACAGCAAACTGTTGTTCTTGAAATCCTTTATACAAAAACTTTTATTTTCATTTTTGTACATGGAAACAAGTTATTAACAGATTTCCTCATCTAAAAAATTTAAAATTGCAAAGATTTTGCTTTGAGTTATTAATTCAGTCATGTTATATGTGTGTATGCGAGCCTTACACACCAAAATTTTAACATTTCGAGAAATTTCCCTCAAGGGATATTTTGGGAAATTTTGCAAAAGTCATAATAGGAAATTTTCAAAAATACTTTTAACTAGAACACTTTAAATTTTAGCAACAAAAGTTATAAATTTTTAATATTTTTGTGTTCTTAGAAGGCACAAAACAGCAATGTTTTCAACTAGAAATGTCATGCTGAATTTAAAAATAAATACAAAACTGTGCCCTGTGCGTTGTAGTGACAATGTGATATTTTGAAACAACGTACCAGCTGTGCTGAAATTAAAAAAAAGGAAACAAAAAAAATTCAAGCGAAAAAATACCATTCAAGGCAAAACAGTACCATTGTTTTTCAACAGTCAACCAACTTAACCCACATTGTTGTTAATGTACTCGAGCAGCAGTAATATCAGCGCAACAATGCCAACACCACAAACTTGACTTTGCTTTTTTTTTTTTTTTGTTCTCTCTCTTAACTTAACAAATGAGGCAGCAAAAAAATAAATTAAATCCGCTTGATTTTTTCCTTCCCATATTTTTGTTTGCTGTTTCACTTTTTTTTTATTTTTGTATTTTCTACCACACTTCAGAAGGTTCTTGCAAAATATTTTGTGTATATATATTTTTGTGCGTATGTATGTGTGTGTGTCCTTTATTTAGTATGTTTTTTGTTAATACATTTAATTTGCTGCAACAATTGTGCGAATATTTGTCCTTGTTTTGGCTTGTTGGTGTAGTGTATGTAAATTATTATTTTGTTTTTTTTTTTGCTTTTGTAAAGGAATAGCATAAACTTGTACATTTTGTTGGTATGTTTTGTTGTTGTTTTTTTTTTCTATTTGAGTTGCTTATATTTGACAGCACATTTTAATGGGTCTCTTTACGGTATTTTGTATATTTTGCACTTTTGCTTTTTATTTTTTTTTGGGTTGATTTTGTGCGACAAAAAGTTTTTTTTTTTTTTTTTTTTTGTTTAGCTAGCTACTGTTGTTTGGTATTGTTGTTTTTGTCGCACAAATGTAATTAGGTAACTGGTAGCATTTATCGTTGACAACTTGACGAGGTTTCTGTTCATTTGTTTATTTGCTTATTTGTTTTTCAAGGGTAGCGATGGGTGTTGTATAGGTTGATTGGGTAGTCTTGCCAGCAGTCTTGCTATGAGACAGTTGCTAGCAATTTTTACGAAACTTTTGCAATTGTCAGCGTGTATTTGTTTGATTTTTTTTTTTTTTTTTGTTTTTATTATAATTTTTTGCGCCAGCATATTATATGAAATGTTAATAAAATTGAATTTCAAGTTAAGTTGGTGTTACTCATACGCAATGTAGACTTTCGGAAAGCTTTTACAGGCAGGTTTGACAGTAATGATAAAGAACAACTTTTCGAATACAATTCAATTCGATGCAATTCAGCTTGATTTTACAAGCTTAATTCATTAAAGTTCTTGTTTAGTTCTGATATTCACAAAAAGAATAAGTTATGTTAATTCATACTGAGAGTTTCTATATTTTACTTAAGAAATGTTGTGTAGAAGTTGCGCACTGCACTAAAAAGACATTTAAAATCGATATTTATATTAATTTTCATTCCTTATACTTGATTGTATGAAATCTAAAAATTTCCCTTTTGAGGAAATTTTTGGGAAATTTTTTTTTTTATTCATAAAAGTCTTAAAATTGGTAAAAATATGAACAAATTTATGAGTTTTGCGTCATAATTAAAATTTTTTGTTAATGTAGGAAGCTAAAAAACAACATCTTAAGTAAATAAATGGCATATAGTTATATATAAATCAATATGTATATATTTATATATAAATGAAATGGAGACTTATCTATAAAAAGGCGCACTATTCGAAGTTTTTAATTTTTAGTTTGGGTCTTGAAATGCTGTGTGACCTTTAATAAAATAAATGTTCAAGCTCTAATTGTGTTACTCATATAACGTGAGTAACTTTTCGAAAGATATCAGAGCGACATTCAATACTAACTATGCAAAAAAAGTGTAATGTGCCGTTACAAATATTCAAACTAAATTATGAACATATTTCATATTTTAACATAAACAAATAAAACATAAACTATTATGTATACACCCAGTAAGAATCCGCCAACATAAGTTAAATACATTTAACAGAAACATGTGTACGAAAGTTCACCTGCAAGCATAACTACAAGGAACTTAAACTAACTCCTAAACTGATTAGCTCAACGACAACAACAACCACAACGATCATAGAAACAGAGTAATAATAACGCAACACCAATAAAAAAGGCCATATCATAGACAGAGATGCCTGAATAACACTTCAAAGAATTCAACGCAACAATAAGAAGGTAAGGATTTGAGAATCTTACAATTCTCAATTGGTTCAGGTTGACATATGCAAAAACTGATCAATGCCAACCAGACCAACCAGTTTCCCTCAAGATGAGTAGAAGTGTTCACTGTTCAGCTAATAGTTGCAAAGAGTAATCTAGTGCCGAGTTGGTCCAGCTGATAGTTGCACAGAATTTTCTAAGTCTGAGTTGCTCCAGGTGATTATTGCACAGAGTATTTTAGTACTGAGTTTGTCTAGTAATCTTGTGTTAAGTTGGTCTAGCTGATAGTTTCTTTGATTATTCTAGCGCTGAATTACTGGTTGCACAACGTATTTTAGTGCTGAGTTGGTCCAGCTGATAATCGCACAGAAGAATCTAGCACTGAGTTGGTTTGTCGTGAGTCACTATTTTTGTTATTTTTGCCTTGTAACGTCACCTTCTATGCAGTGTTTCACGTATAAGGTTCGCGTTTACTCTGCTGCCTTCTGTTCCTTATGGCCAACACATAATTTATGTTTACTTACCGCAGTATATAGAATGATAAACACCGTTTACCAGACTGATAACCTGCCAACTAACAGAGCAACTGCAAGTTTGACTACCAGTTTGATTACCAACCAGTTAACAACTGATTACCAGACCGATTTCCGACGCTAACCTACTGATAACTAAGTCCAGACGTTAACTAGGCGGAGTACTGGATCATTTGCCGACAATTATAAGTTGATTACCAGCTGATTACTAGGTCGAAAATTGACGACTAAAAGGTCGATTGCAACGTTGTTGACACTCGCACGAACCCAGACTGAGGATCAGAACACCGCAGATAATTTAATTTTATTAATTAAGGCATCAAGGAATGTATTATTATTTAATTGAAATATTTCTTAAGATTATTGGATTGTATTTAAATTTGGAAAACTGCAACTTTTTTTTTACAAAGGTAAGTGGATCCGTCTTTGACAAAAATATAGTTACAATTGCCAAAGCATTTAAAAACTAGTCTTAAAGCTGTAAAGATTAAATATTCCATGAGAATCGCACAAAAATTTACTTTATTAAAAACAGTCACAGAAAATTTTCTTTAATGAATTTAATATCTAGATACATATTTAGATAATAAATTAGGTAACTTACCTACAAATATGAGCTCACAACTAGCATAAAAAGCTAAAAATGCATTTAACGTTAAAAATTCGCAATAAGTATCAGCAGTAATGCCTTAAATGACGAATTTAAAAATTTCCCTTTTTTGGGAAATTTTTGGGAAATTTTTTTAATGCATGAGAATTTAAAATACAGCTTAAAACTATGGATGCACTTATAGTTTTAATGTAATTTTCTACATTTTGAGCTTAGTTTTACGGTATGGAACCAAGTTTTCATAAAGTTTATGTACTAATTCTATGTTAAAAATATAAAAAAAAATATGTTATAATAAAATTTTTTTAATTTTATTTTATTCACAACAAGCTATACCATAGCTTTAAAGACTACATTTTTAATCTGCTGTGCTTTGAATTCCGGTTGGAAGATTTAAGATTATCTTTTCTCTTCTTGATGGTTTGATGCTTTTTGTGGGTTTTGTGAACACTATCATTTAAATAAGTCAAAATTGTGGACTTTAATATATGAAGGATTACAATTAACACTTCAGCTGAGGAGGACTTTGTGGATCGTTTTGCTCACTTCGCTTATTTAGAATCGTGCAATCGTGTGTGTTTTGAGGGCCACGTGTCAAAAAACACTTTTTAAAACAAGAATTTTTCCAAGAATCTGTGACAAGGGAGGTCTTTTGATTTTGTAAGAGTAAATTTAGAAAATTTCCTGCCAGCAGTTGCTTTTGCTTCGCTTCTGGTACATAACAGGTACATAACTTCTGCCTCACTTTCAAAGCTATGAAAGACTATGATAAGGACTTAAAAATTAAAAGAGAAGAAAATTCCAGTAACCTTTTTACCTTTCATTCATTGGTATTGTGCTTTTGCTTTGGATGAATTTTAATTTATTATTAACTTAAGAATTTAATTACTTACTTTTCAGAAACAAAGTCAACAATGTTAAGGTAGAGAAAATAGCTGCCAAATAGATGATAATATTGAAACTGGTCAACAAAATATTCCTGAATGTTTTGTTGGAAACTATTTAAACAGCGACTCGCTAGCAATATAAGAACACCGAAAAATTAGTGAATTAGGAATTTACTCATCATTTACTTGATTTTCGAAAAAACTTACTCAGATCAGTCCAAAATTTGTTCATTGTAGACAAAGTTGCTCCAGCGATGCTGTAGCTGCTGGCAAGCATAAATTATATTCAACCAAACAAGCTATTTTGCGATATTCACAATTTTCATCATTCAGATAGCTTAATACTTCCGCCGCACAGTGTGTCCGCTATACTGAGAGAGTGATAAAAAGTAAAAAATGCAAAAACATAATAGATCATTGGTTTGTGGCTTATTCTCAACTACAATAATGAGGATACAAAGTACCGTTATTATTTTTCTTCTAACTTACTTCATCTCCCTGTACTGAGTTAGATATTAACGCGATCGCGAAGTGTGCGCTCCAAACAGTCTCAATAAGAGCAAACTTGCAGTGTTTTTAAACAGCTTTAAAATAAAAACTACTGTGAATATTTAAAAAAACTAAAATGTAGGAGCAAGCATCAGGTATGTACTTAATAAATTCGAAAAGATTGTATTAAAAAAAAATAAGGGACTACTTTTTAAAAGTCGCGTAAAATACATGCTTAAAAAAAAAAAAAAAAATTGCATTTCTGAAAAAGTAAGCTTATAGTTTGTATTTAACTGAGATAAAACAAATATTTGTATGAAGTTCCATT